>CABHPP010140218.1:0-18620 GCA_902168425.1 Peromyscus attwateri
TCTGGCCTTGCGCCAGCCCGGGGCTTTGTGAGGCGCGCTCTGCGCCGCTGCACCCTCTTTGTTGGGGACTTCCATTCGCAAGGGTTCGGGGCGCCGTTGAGGATGCTGCTGTAATGGAGATGTAACTTAGGTAGGAGAAACCTTTTTCCGGTAGGTTTCCCCGACTTCCCGCCGTTTTACCGCGAAATTGAGAACGTTTTCGTCACCGCCCGCTCCAGTTCCCTTTGTGCTTCTCTGTAGTCAGCTCTTTCTCCCTTCCCTTCCCCTTACAAGCCCTGACATGTTTCTTTTTAATGCCTGCAAGTTTTGTTTTTTCCAGTGCCCTAAGCAGAACCAGAATGTCTGGTCTTCTGTGTCTTGTTGGGTTTACCAGAGTGCTTTTAAGATTCACTCATGCTGTTTATTTCTGTAGTACTTTAAAAAATTATTTGGTTTTTTTGAGACTGGGTCTCTCTGTCTCTCTGTCTCTGTCTCTCTCTCTCTCTCTCTCTCTCTCTCTCTCTCTCTCTCTAATCCTGACAGTCTTGGAACTCACTATGTAGACCAGACTGACCTTGAACTTAGATCCACCTGCCTTTGTGTAGCATGAATCTTAGAAGGTCTTATTAATAAAAACAAACCTGGGTCAGGTATTGGGGTGAATGCTGGAAGATCAGAGAAGCAGAACAAGCCACAGCTACCTCACCTCGCCAGTTCCTCAGCTGATCCTGTTTCCTCAGACTGGAAGCTTGAGTTCTCATCCAAATGGATTTCAGCTGAACTGCTGCTCAAAAGCCTGAATGCTTAACCAGCCAAAAGCTTCTAGTTTCTGGTCTTCACGCCTTATATACCTTTCTGCTCCCTGCCATCACTCCCTGGGATTAAAGGCATGTGTCACCATGCCTGGCTGTTTCCAATGTGGCCTTGAACTCACAGAGATCCAGAGGGATTTCTGCCTCTGGAATGCTAGGATTAAAGGCGTGTGCTACCACTGCCTATCCTCTATGTTTAATATTGTGGCTGTCCTGTTCTCTGACCCCAGATAAGTTTATTATTTGGGGGAACACAATACCACCACACCTCTGTCCCCGGAGTGCAGCACTTTTTAAAAAAGTGTTAAATAATATTCCACTGAGTGGTATATACCACATCAATTCCTTGGTTGTCGACATTTGGATTGGCGTTTGTAGCAGCAATTCCTAGGACTACAATAGACTTACGAGGGAAGAAGTTTTTAATG
Source organism: Peromyscus attwateri (assembly GCA_902168425.1). Taxonomy (NCBI): domain Eukaryota; kingdom Metazoa; phylum Chordata; class Mammalia; order Rodentia; family Cricetidae; genus Peromyscus; species Peromyscus attwateri. The sequence goes on from CABHPP010140218.1 coordinate 1,220, forward strand.
ATTTTGACTGGTGAATTTTTTTTTTTTTAACTTCCTTTCCCACATATAGGTAAACACTGAAGTATGGTTCAAAGACCGTTGGAGTTTCTGCCCTAATGAGGGTAAACTACACTGTGCATGCCACTTTGCATGGTAAACATGAATCTCCCATTCTTTTATATTTCCTACCACAGGAAGCCTACTGAAGTTTCCTGTTTTGATACAGCTGTTATTTTTTGGGGCTGCAGGTTGAGTACTGACTATTGATGTATGTAGCAGATGTTCTCATTCCTACCACATTCAAAGCACTGGCTCTTTAAGAAGGCAAGCAGGTGTAAGCCTTCAAGAGCGTAGAGCTGAAACACAAACGGGGGAGGGGGGGCTTATTTTACTTGCTCCACACTGAAGACCCAGGCCATTGGAAGAGATCCTCATTTCTTTTTTTTTTTTTTTTTTTTAATTTTTTTGCTTTTAAGATTTTATTTATTTATTATGTATACAGTATTCTGTCTGCATGTATGCCTGTACCCGGAAGAGGGCACCAGATCTCATTACTGATGGTTGTGAGCCACCATGTGGTTGCTGGGAATTGAACTCAGGACCTCTGGAAGAGCAGTCAGTGCTCTTAACCTCTGAGCCATCTCTCCAGCCCGAGATCCTCATTTCTTAAAAGTTCCTTGAGATGTCATGCTTACAGTAGCAAGACTCCTCACAGCCTCTTAGTGGATGGAGATGACCCTATGTAACGATAGGAGGAGGTTCTCAATAAAGTCATCTTTGAAGTAAATGTCAATGGACAACCCCTGGGATCAGAACCATAATGGATTATCTGTCTCCCTCCTCTCAAACTCAGATAAGACGACAGGCATCTCGAAGTCTCCTTTCCTCCATGCATCTTTAATCTTCTCAGCACTGAAATAATGTGTGAACGGGTCACTCCATATCCTGTTTACCTGCTTCCAGAGCTGCTTTTCTGCATACAGATGAATTGTGTTATCTGTGCCTAAAATTCCTCGCCGACATCCCTGGAAATCCTTCCCTCGATGACCTGGAAAGAGCTGCACATTACTGGCCTGCATTGGCACACGATTAGGAAAACTTAGTTACAAGTATTGAGACTTCCCCTCAAGCATCTAGATCTTTGACCGCCAAAAATTCTGATGACTAGGCAACTAGTGGTGTTGTAGGAACTGTCATTTAGATTAAGCATGTGTCTCACCACTGGTTAACTTTCCTGCTTCATCAGTTGCCTGTTGCTCTTGTATGGTTGCTTCCATCCCCTTCACCTTATTTGTCGGGTCCAAGCAACCTGTTGATGTAAAAATTGTGCAATCTGTGAAGACTGGTTTGTAATTCTTCCCTTCTTCCTATAATTTGAAGATTGCTTGGCTTTTAAGTTGCACAGTCACGTAACAACCTGTTTTCTCTTGTTCTGTGTTTATGGAGCTATTCCCGTAGGTTAGATTTATGGAGGCTTCATTGGCTCATTTCAGTGTGTTCAGAATGACTTTTAGCATGGTGATGCCTGCTTGGTGTTAGGGATTCCAGTTTGTTCGGCCTGCATGTATGCCTGCACTCCAGAAGAGGGCACCAGATCTCGTTGTAGATGGTTGTGAGCCACCATGTGGTTGCTGGGAATTGAACCAGGGTCCAGGGATTCTGTTTGTTAACGTAACAGTTTGGTGGTGGTTTGTGTTTTGTTTGAGATGGTTTCACTGCACAGCCCTGACTGGCCTGGAACTCACTATGTAGTGACTATGAGGCTTCAGACTCCCAGCGTGCTCCCTGCCTTTGAGTGCTCGGCATCAAAGCCCTGTGCTCCTGTGACCTGTAAAACTGTTCATAGGTGTTCTTGCTTGTTGTCACCCACCTTCACAGAATATTAGTTTATTAGCTTTTTTCCAGCTCTGATCTCCCTCCCAAATGTTAAGGAAGGAACTGGGTAGTGACTATTTGGAAACTACAACTGACGATTACTCAGCTTGATGTAAAATTTTTTTTTTTTTTTTTGGTTTTTTCGAGACAGGGTTTCTCTGTGAAGCTTTGCGCCTTTCCTGGAACTCACTTGGGAGACCAGGCTGGCCTCGAACTCACAGAGATCCACCTGCCTCTGCCTCCCGAGTGCTGGGATTAAAGGCGTGTGCCACCAACGCCCGGCTTGGTAAAATTTAATGTTTGCAATTTTAAAGTTGGACTGTGTAAGCTTTTTTGGTTGTAATCGATGTCAGAAGAAGGCTTTTAGATTCTGGACTAGTATGAGATACTTCAGTGTTTCTCTTGTATCACGTTCTCTTTTCCACCTAGTCCAAAGGATGATGACTATTTAAATCAGTCTTTTAAATGTGTTACTGTCTGTATGTAACTTATCCTTTCCACACAAAATTTCGGTCACCAATGTTTTCCCCTCAACTAAATACCCACCCAGTTTGTCTTTGCATTTATTACTTCTCCTTTTTGGATTTAATACACATTGATGTGTTGTTCTTTACCTGCCCTGTCATCCTGTAGATCCCCATTTCCTTGATATGTGTATGAGTCTCTAAACTCCTTCCTGATTCCTTCTTGCCTTGTATAATGTTGCAGGTTTGAGTATACTTCTGCAAGGCAAGGGTAAGTTCTTTGTGCCCACCCTGAGTCCATTTATAAGGAAGAGGACACTTGGCGAAGATATTATGGTTGTGGGGTGTGTGTGTGTGTGTGTGTGTGTGTGTGTGTGTGTGTGTGTGTGTGTAGCAAAAGAGGAAGGAAGAACATAATACTGGCCAGTGACGCCTCATATAACAACATTTGGTGACTTAAGATAGAAAGGGTGTGGTGGTCATTAGAAGTACTGCTCTTAGCCACAAGGTCCAGACTCACTGATACTAAAATGATGACTATAGTATGTCCTGATTACACATAAGCTATTTTTGTCTTTTTCTTCCCTAGATATCTCAGAAACTAGTGAACGATCGGGAAAATTAAAGCTATCTTTTTTTTTTAAGGGTTTGGTAGAGGGCACAGAACCATAAAATTGAGGCAGATTTCTACAGCTGTTACTCATAGGAAGTGCTTTGCAAGACTTAAAATAATTTGTTAGCTATAGGCTTTATTAGAATCAGATAGTAATAGTCGTCAGCTCTTAAGAATTGGATGTGTCTTCACATTGATTTTATAGTTATTTCTTAATTGTTTATTATTTGTAAATTATTTTGGATGTATTAGGGGTCTCTACCCTCCTTTTCCCCTTTTTAAAAAAATTGTTTTTTTGGTGGGCGGGGAGACATGGTCTTGCTCTGTAGCCCAGGCTGGCTCAGCACTCACTATGTATCACTATGAACTTGAACTCATACCAGTCCTCCTGCCTAAGCCTTCCAAGTGCTGGGGTTACAGGTATGTGTTGTTACACCTGCTGTAGTTTGTTTTTTGAGACGCGTCTCATTGTGTAGCCCAGGCTGGCCTGGAGTCCAGAATCCATTTCCTTTAGCCTGCTGAATTGGGAGTGAGAAGTGCAGGCCACAGTCAGGGAACTCTTTAGACTGAGAAAGCAGAGTGAGTAGAAAGGAAGGTTTTGAAAACCCAGAAGACTGGAACAACTGTCACTTTACTGGTTGTCACAGTAGCTTTGGAAAGAATGGTAAGAATCTCGTCTTCCTGTGTAACCAGGAACCAAGGTCCGGGGCTTGGTCAGGTTCACACAACTGGCTAGGAGGACCGGCTTCTTACTCTTCAGAAAGTTCTTTTTCTAAGGGCCTGGCTAAGGAAAGCTAGGCTAGAAGGCAGGTTTTTTGTTTGTTTTCTGTCATAACATCTTTCTTAAACTTAACCAGGCTTTTAAGTCTTTTGTTCCTTGCCTTTGGTAAACTAAAAATAATAACAAATTTGTTCGGCATAAATGGCTAGGGACCATCTTTGAGTTTAGTTTATAAAAAAGATGAAGGAAAGGGTCTTACTGTTTCTCTGTATGTATCGTTCACTGTTAATCTTGTAAAAGCCAATGGCCGTTGGTTATGTTTTGCTTTTTAAACACGTTTTCTTCATTTTGTCTTTCCTTTTTTCCAACAGCTGCTGGGAAGTCAACATTTGTGAATATCCTCAAGCGGGTCTGTGAGGATTGGGAAGTGGTTCCTGAACCTGTCGCCAGATGGTGCAACGTGCAAAATACTCAAGATGAATTTGAGGTACGCGAGGAGAATTTAAGTCAATGCAATAAAAATTCTTTTGGGCCAGGTGTGGCTCAGCAGGTAAGAGCACTAGCTGTTTGTTCTACAGGACCCAGGTACAGTTCCCAGCACCCGGGTGGTAGCTCAGAATTGTCTGTAACTCCAGTTCCGGGGGTTCCGATGCCCTCTTCTGGTCTCCGTGGGCACCAAGAACATACTTGGTGCACAGACATGCATTCAGGGAAAACACACATTCACATTAAAAAAAAAAACAAAAAAACAAAAAAACAAAAACCAAAAACCTCTTTAGGTTAGAGAAGCAGTGTATTTTTGGTTTTTTTTGCCCCCCCTTTCCAATAACCACTTTCAAGTCTAGCTGTGTGTATAAAAATTCACTGAGCTTTGCATTTAAGATTTATGCACTGTTAAAAACTTAAAGCAGCTGGGCAGTGGTGGTGCACGCTTTTAGTCCCAGCATTTGAGGGGCAGAGGCAGGCGGATCTCTGTGACTTTGAGGCTAGCCTGGTCTACAAAGCAGGTTCCAGGACAGCCAGAGCTGTTATACAGAGAACCCCTGTCTTAAAAAACCAAAAACCAAAAGCAACAACAACAAAAAAATCTTTTAAGTAATTTAAAAATCCAATTACAAATTAAATTTCTTGAGTGATTTTTTACAATTTAAATGGAAATACATAAGAAAACCTAAACCTCCAATAATTGAATCTTATTAATCTTTTCAGCCCCTGTCATGTGCAAATCCATTTCTACCTCATTTCTTTATAGTATACCGTCATTCTCCACAGCCTTTCATTCTGGCCATGCTTCACTTTGCCAGCCCTTTTCAACACAGCATTGCAAATGATCGACTAGGGGAATAAAAAGACTTAATTTCATTTTTTTCATAGTGGAAGTTATAGTTGTGTGTGCTCATGATTGCCAAGAGTTTTCATTTCTGGAGAAGTGAAATTGAAAGTAGAGAGTTTGCAAAGGTCCGCCAGAAACTTGCTCAGTCTAAAAAAAGTAGAGCTATTGATGTGAGGATTTCTGGGAATGATTGGGTATTTAAACTGTAAATCATATACAGAAGGAAAATCAGTAACAAGAACCTATAGCCTTTGTGGATTGTCTTAGCTAGGGTCACTGTTGCTATCATGAAACACCGTAACCAATAGCAACTTTGGGAGGACAGGGTTTATTTGGCTTACACTTGCACATCACAGTTCATCATCTAAGGAAGTCAGGGCAGGAACTCAAGCAGGGCAGGAACCTGAAAGAGGGAGCTGATGCAGAGGCCGTGGAGGGGTGCGGCTTACTGGCTTGTCCTTACAATGGACTGGGCCCTCCCCCATCCGTCACTAATTAAGAAAACACCCTACAGGCTTGTCTACAGCCAGATCTAATGGAGGCATTTTCTCAACTGAGGCTCCCACCTCTCAGATGACTGACTGTGTCAAATTGACATAAAACTAACCCACACAGGGATATTTGTGAATTTTTTTGTTTTCTCTTCTTTTTTTTTTCTTTTTCTTTCTTTCTTTCTTTCTTTTTTTTTTTTTTGGTAGTTCTTTTGGATTTAAGGTTTTGATAACTAAATATTTCTCACACTTTCATTTGCAAAGCATAATTAATTTTAGGCTGAGGGGCACAACTTAATATATCCCAATTCTTTGAATATCAAGTACTAAATTTTAAAGAGATTTCCACCCCATATGGAATTCATTTTCTTAATTTTTGTGTATGAGTGGGAGGCTATGGTCTTCTGTACTGTAAGTTGGGTTCAGAAAATGTGGGAAACAGTATTTTGTGGATAATGTGAAACATGAAGCATTAAGTGTGTGGATGGCTTCTCTGTATTTTTGGATATTGTCTTTACTCCCCAACCCCAGATTTCTACTAGACTCCAAAAACTGGGGTGTTCAGGGCTAGGATGTAGCCCAATGGTAGGTCGCTTGCCTAGCGAGCCCAAGGCCCTGGGTTAAGCCATGGCACCATAAAGAGCAGTATAAACGAAATGGGTTTTATTCTGCATGGAGCCCTTCTCCAGCTCATTCTCCATCTGTTCTTTGTAGTTACAATGTGAATGACCCGGTGTCTAAACCTCAGCTGTCTTAGAATACTGTCAGCACTGAGGAGTGGACCGTGTAGAGCCCAGCCAGCCCTCCTTTAGATCTGACTTTGCTTCCTGGAGGTTGTAGAGTTGGAAGAACGTGGCATTAAGCCTTTCTCTCTTCCCTTGGTAACTAAATGTCCATCTGTACGCTTAGCTTATTTGGTTGTAGCTGTTTATTTCTTTAACCTGCCATCTAGTGGCTGAAATGTTACTGTGCTACCAACGGGCTACCGATTCTTGTCAGAATAAGACGTGGTGAAGTACAAAGATTACAGGGTTTCCTTCCTCATTCCCTGAATTCCGACAACAATGGTTTTGAAAGCCAGCACGTGATTATTATTAATCTTTGTTTTACAGACTCACTTCCAACAGTACTTTACTCTCTGGTGATCTGCACGATGTGGTCCCAAGGCTTTGATTTCATTGCTTCCTTTTTATATATATACACTGTTAGGAGGATTACTCCCCCACCTCCCACCATGGGTCCCCACCTCCTTTTTTTTCAGTTGAATTCTTTGTTGTCTCAAGGAAGAAAGGAAAAAAATCCCTGTTTGTTTTCTTAACATCTCTTGTCTCAATGGGTATGTGTTGTAAAGGATGATATTCTTTCTCAAGCAATCAGAATTTTTTAGCTGTGATTCTCTTAAAAAGACACTTTTATCCACTGCATTTTCTACAGTGTCTTATAGAAGATAAAATACTTGATTTTAACTCACAGATTTTCACCTTCCTTGTTTTTGGCTGTCCAGATTTCTCTAACACATAGAAGCCCCTTTGTGCAATGCCAGGAGATCTCCGATGATATTTTCTTTGTTTATTGGAACAAGGCGTATGAAGCCCAGCTTCCAGACTTGGAATCTGATACAGAACACCTCTCAGAGGGAAAAGTATTTAGAAGTCATAGTCTAGATGACATTTGTGATTGTTCTACAGGATTATTACTGTTCATAAGTTTTTTATCGGCCTGAGCTGGGAAACTATATTTTATAGAAAAAATTAATTCTAGATGCCATTTACAATTCCTATTTAAGATGAAAGAATTTTAAGCTAAGTTTTTATTGTTACATTTTTTTTTTTCTCAATGCTGAAAATATTGGTTCTGACAACATCGCTATTGAGTTGCAAGTTTGGAGCACGGTTCTGTTCTGTCATATTACAAGATTGGAATTACAAACTCATACCTAACAGGCCCCAGGCAGTAAAAGAATACACCTAGTTTTCTACTTAACTCTGTTTGCAATGGTTGAGCTTAAAATTGTTTTTTAACTTTGTGATGTTGTGAAACATGCACACACAGTGTCAGTGTGCTTTGATTTTCATATCTGGATTTTTCCTGCACTGGAAGAGTGTGATGTGACACTCTCTTGTGCTAGACACCAGCAGTGAAATCAGAGTGGCTCAGAACAACTAGAACTCTACTATAGTGTGCTAGACACCAGCAGTGAAATCAGAGTGGCTCAGAACAACTAGAAGTCTACTATAGTGTGCTATCCTGTTAAACTGTGTTGCATTTTCACACTTTGATAGTTTCAGTTTAGGATTTATTTATAAGGACAAAACCCCATTATAAGTGGAAAAGCACCCTTAAGTTAGATCTGTTAGAAAATTGGGGAATGTTGGAAGCTGATAAACTGAGAGTACATTTGTCTTACCTGAGAGAGGCATGTGTGACTTAGCTGTAGCTGATTTTTTAGAGATTGGTTTATTTTATTTTATGTGCATGAGTGTTTTGTCTGCATGTATGTATGTGCACCGTGTGTGTGCCTGGTGCCTGCAGAGGTCAGAAGAGGGCATCAGATTCCCTGAAACTGGAGTTACAAAGAGCTGGGAATTGAACCCTAGACCTCTGAAGAGGAGGAAGTGATCTTAACCAATGAGCCATTGCTCCGGCGCCCATGTAGCTGATTTTTTTTTTTCTAATTTTATTTGTGTGTATATGTGGTTGTATGTGGGCATACGTTTGACGCGGTAGTGTGGAAATCACAGGACAACTTTTTGGACCTGGTGCTCTTCCATTGTTGTATGGGTTCCAAGGATCAAAATGGTGTCACCAGGCTCGAGTGGCCAGCACTTCCTCTGATCTTGCCAGCCCCATAGCTAATTATTCTGAGAAGGCAATATGAGTAAAGTGTTGTTTATCTTTTCCTTTTTAAAAAGAATGTATAAATCAAATATTTTTATTTAGCTTTTAAGTATTGACAGTTTTTTTCTGTAGGTTGTTAGTCACTTGTGAAAAGGATCTAAGGGTTATTCTAGACAGCAGGTAAGGTAAGACATATGCTAGGAAAGAATAAGAAGGAATTTAATTGTTTTGGTTTTGCTAATAATATGTTTATGAAAATTTTCTTTTTTTTAAAGATTTATTTATTTTGTATGGTGTTTTGGCTGTATATATGTCTGCATCATATGGGTGCAGTGCCCATAAGGCCAGAAGAGGGCGTCAGATCTTCTGGAATTGGAATTACAGTTTTTAACCACTATTGGGGTTGCTGGGAGTCAAATCTGTGTCTTCTCCAAGAGAAGCAAGTGTTCTTAACCACAGAACCTTCTCTCCAGGACCCTTCCCTCCAATTTCTCTTTTTGAACCTCTTAAAAAGTTAAAATAGCCGGGGGAAAATAGCTGGGGGCATAGTGGCACATGCCTTTAATCCCAACACTTGGGAAGCAGAGGCAGGTGGCTGTCTATGAGTTCAAGGACAGCTTGGTCTGTATCCTGGGTTTCAGGACAGTCAGAGCTATATAGTGACCTTGTCTCAAAAAACACAAGACAAAACAAAAAAAGTTAAAGTAACTCTATTGGCAATCATATTGGTTTTTTGTTTGTTTGTTTGTTTGTTTGTTTGTTTTGCCAAATTAGGAATTGACAACGTCTCAGAAAAGTGGTGGGAATGTTCTTCAAATGATGTACGAGAAGCCCGAACGGTGGTCTTTCACCTTCCAATCCTACGCTTGTCTCAGCCGGATCCGAGCTCAGCTGGCCGCTCTCAATGGCAAGCTCAAAGATGCGGAGAAACCTGTGTTATTTTTTGAACGATCTGTGTATAGTGACAGGTATGCAAATGGCTTCTATTTGGCTCTTTGGAGTTTATAACTAGACATCCTTTTTCTCATTTCCTGGTAGTCAAATTAGAGGCTGAGCTGCAGGATTTAGATAGACAATGACATTGAAAATACCGTTAGCACTGAGGTGGTAATGACATTAGCACAGCCCCCTCCCTTTTCCTTCCAACCCCTTAGAATTCTGATTGTATCTGGATTTATATCCTGGACTCTTGACTTGAAAAAGGAGATAAAAATTAAAAATTTCTAAAGGTGTTTTAGAATTACCCCACTTTTTGACCTCCTTAATTATCTCAGAATAGGGCTCATAAAGTTGTTGGTCTCAAGATCCCTTTCCTTTAATTGTTAAGTAGTCTGAAAGATTTTGTCATTTGATGCGTTTGTTATTAGAAATTACGATTGAGAGTCAATGTACAACCAATATACAAATATAAAATGAAAGAATCATTCAATAATAAATATACTCTGTATTAACATAGATGACTTCTGATAAAAGGTGTTCAAACAAAAATGTAGTGAGAAGAGTAGCATTGCTTTAGATTTTGTGGTTCTTCAATGTCTGAATTAATAAAACTGGGTTTTTATCCCTGTTTGTATATTTATGTGTGCATACATGTGTTTTGGTTGAAGTATAGTAGTGTGTGAGGTAAGCCGGCTTCTCATGGAACTGGAAGGAGCTTCGGGACCTCCAGGGATCCTTAGTCAACATTTTGAGAGCTACTGGCAAAGAACCCTTTTCCTATACTGGGAAAGACATTTGTGTGTTTGCTTTCCAAGGCACTCGTTGCTACAGGATTTAGGGATGTGTTTCATGCCCACTTCCTCTTTTATAATTTGTGTGTCTGTGTTTGAAAGGACGTATGTGCTGACGAAGATTCTCTTTCAGGTATATTTTTGCATCTAATTTGTACGAGTCTGACTGCATGAATGAAACAGAGTGGACAATATATCAGGACTGGCATGACTGGATGAACAGCCAGTTCGGCCAAAGCCTTGAACTGGATGGAATAATTTACCTTCGAGCTACTCCAGAGGTGAGACCACTAAACATTTGCTGTGCCACTGAAATTTTAAAGTAATATCAGAAATCACAAGAGGGATGTAGTAGTGACAGTTTAAAGTCAACTTGCAAGCTGGAGAGATGGCTCAGAGGTTAAGAGAACTGACTGCTCTTCCTGAGGACCCAAGTTCAATTCCCAACATCTACATGGTGGCTCACAATCATCTGTAGCCACAGTTCCAGGGGATCTGATGCCCTCTTCTGGCCCCTGTGGGCACTGCACATATGAGGTGGCCAGGCATCCATGCAGCCAACACTCAGACATAAAATTAAAAAGAAATAAAAAAACCAACTCTCTAGCTCCTCACCTGGAAACTCAGAGCAGCCCAGATTTTCTCAGCAAACTAGAAATGTACATGTGGCAAGTCTGGTCTTCACCAGTCCTTTATTTATTTATTTATCTATCTATCTATCTATCTATCTATCTATCTATTTATTTTTACTTTCTGTCTTTATTCCTAACTTACTCAGCTTCTCATCCCATCAGAGCTAGAATAAGAGACTTGCCAAAGCCACTTCTAAAATATAGGCTTAATGAAGTGGAACTTTGGATAGATATTTTAGCTGTTGTTGGATTTCTAGGGCCAGAGGAAGGTCTGGGGACATAGTGGAAACTTAATAAAAGTTTGCTTTATGAATATCACAACTGTTGGAGGTTCACTTTATGAAACATTTTATGTGACTGGAGAGATGGCTCAGTGGTTAAGAGCACTGGCTGTTCTTCCAGAGGACCTGGGTTCAATTCCCAACAATCACATGGTGGCAGCTCACAACTGTCTGTAATGAGATCTGGTGCCCTCTTCTGGCCTGCAGGCAGACATGCAGACAGAGCACTGTATACTTAATAAATAAATACATCTTTAAAAAAATTATGGTTACTTGTGACTTGGTACAAATAAATAGTGGCACACTTGCAAAGAGACTTAGAGATCTTGTTGTTTTCAGCTAAGAGAGCTCCTGGGAAATCCCTGTTCTATTAATCTGTTATGTTACATAATGAATCCAGACAGATCAAGTCAGCTAGACTGACTGCCCAGTGGGAATTTCATATATAAGTACTCTATTTACGTCCTCTCCTCACTTCCTTCCCCTCCTAACGTCTCTCCCATATCCTCACTTTCAAAATCATGGCCTCTTAATTCTTTAATTATTATTACTTATGTATGTGTATATAAATTTACAAATACAGCCTGTTGAGTCCCTTCTTTGCTGCTCCTGTGAGTGTGGGTTTGGGGCTGACGGCTTGTGCTTGGGTAACCTATCATGGGGCTTGTCCCTGGAGACGACTGCTGCTCCGTCTGAGCACTTTAGGTTTTGAGACAAGGTCTCTCTGAACCTGAAGTTCGCTGGTTGGCTGGAGTGACTGGTCAGCCAAGCCGGAGGATGCGCCTGCTTCCGCCTACCTTCTCCTAGATTGTGTGTGTGCTAGGGACCTAACAGTGGGTCCTCCTGCTGCTGTGGTTGGCACTTCAGTGACTGAGCTGTAGTCCTAAGCTCTCATTTGTCATCTTTGTTTTGTTTTTGAGACAGGCTCCCTCTAGGTGGTCCTGGCTGTCCTGGAACTCACTCTGTAGACCAGGCTGGACTAGAACTCACAGAGACCTGCGTGCCTCTGACTCCCGGGTGCTGGGACTAAAGGCCTGTGTCACCACACTGGGTTCATTTGTATCTTTTAATTAAAGATTATTGAAAAAGGATTTACAGTAGACTCTGTCACAGTTTATGGGCTGCCATCGTCTCATGAATGTTACTTGTTGGGGTGCCTTTTTTCTTCTGCAGTGCTGGGGGTTGAACTCAGGACCTTGTACATTGTAGACAGGTGCTTCACTACAGAGCACAGTGTGATGGTTCTCACACTGAGTGCTGATGAGCTCCCACAAATTGTACGGAATTTCATTTGTATGTATGCTGTTAGAGAAAAATGGTTTAGAGTCACACAGTCTAATGTGGCTATTTAAGTTTATGATTATTAAAGTTATACATAAAGTTTGAAAATTCTGTTCCTTGGTCACCACATTAGCCATGCCACAAGTGCTGAAAAGCCATGGTGGCTGGTGGCCACCTTGCTCCCTCATACCGATAGAGGGCAGGTATAAAGTACCCCGTGTTCTTTTAGGTTGTGGTGGTTCACAGCATCCATCCAGTGACGAGCCGCTCTTCCAGGGATGGAGCACAGTCAGACACATTTGCTTAACAGCCAAGTAGGATGGACAGATGGACACACTCTAGTTGTTTTCCCTTTCTTTCTCTCTTTCTTTCTTTCTTTCTTTCTTTCTTTCTTTCTTTCTTTCTTTTTTTTTTTTTTTTTTTGTTTTTTCGAGGCAGTTTTTCTCCGTGTAGTTTTGGTGCCTGTCCTAGATCTCGCTCTGTAGCCCAGGCTGGCTTCTAACTCACAGAGATCTGCCTGGCTCTGCTTCCCAAGTGCTGGGACTAAAGGCATGTGCCACCACCCCCTGGCTAGTTGTTTTCTAAAAAGAAATGTAGGTAGATATTTAATTACTATTAGCTCCCTCCCCCCTTTTATCATACTTAGTTAATTAGTGTATTTCATATGTGGATACTGATGAATTTTTTCAAAGTTCGCTTAATTTAGAACTACCATCTGACTAAAATAACACAGGGAAAAATTAGCTATTTCAACTTTCTAGAAGAAATAAATGCAGGTTTTTGGCTAACATAAAGATACAGAAAATAAAATTTTAACAGTAGCAGACACAAATAGTTACTTGAATTTTTCTTATTGCTTGCTTTTAGAAATGCTTAAGTAGAATATATTTACGGGGAAGAAATGAAGAACAAGGCATTCCTCTGGAGTATTTAGAGAAACTTCACTATAAACATGAAAGCTGGCTCCTTCATCGAACTCTGAAGTAAGGGTTTCTTACTGTTCGCTGCTCACGGTGATTCCCTTTGTCAGATTTTAATCTAGAAGCTGGATGGTGTGAGTAACAATGTGGACAAATATTTATTTTATTTTTTTTTTTTGTTTTTTCGAGACTTTTTTTTTTTTTGTTTCTGTGTAGCCCTGGCTGTCTTGGAACTCAACTCTGTAGACCAGGCTGGCCTCAAACTCAGAGATCTGCCTTCCCTTGCCTCCCAATTGCTGTGATGAAAGGTGTGTGTTATCCCCACCCCACCGTCCAGCCAAATGTTTATTTTTATTCATATATTTATTCATATTTCCAAGTTACTTATTTGAAGGTTGTGTAACTAGTATTTTCTAATGGTATTTTTTCTTTGATTGATAAAGTAAGACTATGTCTGTGTATGTTATTAAGATACATTCAGAAATAATTTTAAATCTGATGTTATATTCTGTTTTAATTTTTATACTTCCAATGACATATTAGCCTTAATCCAAAAACACTAAATGTGAAATTTCAGAAAGAGTTCACGAACGGAAAGTTGTTTGCTAAGCTGGCTGTACGTAGCTGTAGCCCTGTCTCCTGGGAGACTGGGGCTGTACGATTGCCTGAGCCCAGGAGCTTGAGGCCACACTGGACAACACTGCCTTCCATTCTGAGAAGTGCTGAAATACTGTGCTGTCCAGCTCCGTCCTGTTCTACCCAGAAGTGCCCAGGATATGAGTTGTAGGTTTGTCCAGCTTCTCTAGGCATATCCAGGATGTGCTTGATAATCATTTAGTAACTGTTCTGAGAGTGAGTGTCACATAGGATAGTGCTTATAACCAAGTACCCCTTGTCTTACTCAGTAATGGTTCTGAATGCCAAAGAGAAGCTCTGATGCCCTTTAAATGGAAGGGGAGAGCTCTCAGCTCAGGGAGGCACAAGGCAGTTTAGGTAGAAAGCGTTAAATCTGTGTATGGATGTTATGTGTAAGAAAAAACGGTGCACACAGAGTGGATGTTGCCGTGATCTCAGACTTACTGGGAATCTTGGAATGCATCCCACATGGCCAAGGGAAGCTACCGGGATGTAGTTTAAACTTGTGTCTTCAGTCATGACTTGTTGATGGCATAAACTTTGTCCGAGTCAGCTCTTGGGCAGTCTGTAACTGCGTAGCGCCTGAGGCTCTGAACGGCTTTTCTGAGTTTAGTTTTCTGTCTGGTTTTTGGCAGTGTTGGGAATGGAGTCCACTGCCTTGGACGTGCTAGGCAGGCACTCTACAACTACACCACACCAGCAGTGTCCTCATCACTACAACATCAAACCTTTCTCATTTTTTTGCTTTTGAGCAATGACGTATCATAATGCCTAGCTTTACATGTTCTGTGGCTGAGACGGTTGTATGCAGAGTAGTAAATCTACGTGTAAAGAGACAGCCAGCGCTTCACTGCAGGATAGAACTGTAGAATGATTGACAACATTTTGACTTTTGAATGATAGGCGTTTTTAATGTTTTTTTTTTTTTTTTTTTTCTGATGTTGTTCATCTTTCTTTTTAAACAGAACCAACTTTGAATATCTTCAAGAGGTGCCTATCCTCACACTGGATGTCAATGAAGACTTTAAAGACAAGCATGAAAGCCTGGTGGAAAAGGTCGGTTTAGAAAAAGACGAGTGTTTGTTTTATCTTGTCTAAGACAATTATATTAATCTATGAAAGCACATGCTTGCAGAAGAGCTTCTGTAAAAGCATAGGAAGAGGGCTGGGGGTGTAGCTTGGGGGTAGAGTGCTTCCAGTTGTTCATGAGGCCCTGGGTTTGATCCCCAACATCACAAAAAAAAAAAAAAAACACAAAAAAAACATTAAGAAACTTGAATCTGTAGAAAACTTTAGACCAGTAGTTCTCAATCCTGTGGGTCACCACCCTTCTAGGGGGTGCAGCCTTTTCACAGGGGTCTAAGACCATCGGAAAATACAGATATTTGTACATTACGATTCACAACAGTAGCAAAATTACAGTTATGAAGTGGTAATGAAATAATTTCATGGTTGGGGGTCACCACAACGTGAGGGAAAGGGGTCGTCGTGTATTAAAGGGTCATCGCATGGTCTTAGGGAGGTTGAGAACCACTCTTTAGACTGTTTAGATTTGAGTCCTGGTTTTGAATTCTAGCTGTGGCCTGAGCTAAAATAATCTTTATATTTTTATCTCCTTTTCTGGAAGACAGCGCTGTGCTTTTTCTCCTCCTTTTCTCCTGTTTTGTCCACTTTTCCCGTCACACATCACCAGCATGTACCTGTTTTAATATAAACTGTTTATAAAGTTAGTTTATCTTTTGCAAGGAATTCAGCGTGGAGGGTATTTAAAGTTGTAGGATATAGTCTCATTCATTTTCAACTGATGTTTGGAGATTAGGCAGTGTTAGTTTAAATCTTTGTTGGAGACCATGTCAGGGATGAATTGGCCTTATCCTAACCATTGAGTCTGTATTAACAAAGGTTAATTTAGCCTTCAGAAAATCGAAAGTTGATCATTATCCGATGAGTAATGTAATTTATACATATAAGGGGGAGACTTACTAAAGAACATTCAGGTAATAGGAAGAATTGTATAATAAATCCTTATCTACATTAATTAGCTTAGTGATCTCATGTCTAAGAAAAAACACATATTTGTTTAGTTTTGACGGAAGCTTATGGGCTGTTTTTGTTGTTTTTTCTTCATGAAATGTCTGGCTGTTTACTATAATAAAATCTTGACTATATCTCAAGAAATTGAAAACCTCAACATTTGAAATACTTTACTATATATGTTGATTCCCCTATCAGATAAAGTAATACGTATGTAGAAAATTCAGGTGACTTACTATTTATGATATTAAAACATAAGGTAGAATTAACATATAATACTATTAAGATACAATTAGCAGCAGTTGTAATAACACCAAGTATCAATTTAACTAAACCTGTAAAACCACTTTAATTTTATTTTATTATTTTAAAGTTTTCTTTTTAAAGATTTATTTGTTTTATGTGTATGGGTGTGTTGCCTGTATGTATATTTGCACACCAGAAGAGGACATTAGATCCCATGAGACTATAGTTATAAATAGTTGTGAGCTGCTGAGTGGGTGCTGAGAATTAGTCTCAGGGCCTGGAAGAGCAGCCAGTGCTCTGACCCCCCGAACCATCTTTCTAGTCCCTGTTATTTTAAAATTTAATTTATTTTTTAATGTGTTTAAGTGTTTTGTCTGCAAGTATGTACATGCTCCAGGAAGCCAGGAGAACATGTCAGATCCCCTGGAACTGGAGTTACAGGTGGTTGTGAACTGTTATATGGGTGCCGGGAATCGAACCTGGGTCTTCTGCAAGAGTAGCAACGTCTCATAAACAATGAGGCATGTCTTCAGTGCCACATTTCTTAGCTTTAAATAAACACTTCCTTTCTTAGACTAGGAATCATTTCACATTATTTTTTTAATTAATAATCCTGGAATTTGGGGGAGGGTATTTTTATAAGGCAACAACCTTTATCTTTGAAGCAGAATTTTGTAGTCTAGAGTGGAGAATTAGAGTCTTACATTGTAGTCTTCTTCTGTTTGGCTAGGTTTATTCAGAATTTACGTAGCTTTGTTTATACACTAACATTCTAGAAATTTATGCCTTGCGGCTAGAGAAATGGCTCAGCAGTTAAGAACACTGGCTCCTCCTCTTCAGAGGAGTCAGATTCCCAGTACCTCATGGTGACAATTGTCTATAACTCCAGTTTCTGGGAATCTGACACCCTCTTCTGGTCTCTCTGGCCACTAGACGTGCACATGGTACATAGACATACATGCAGGCAAAATATTTACACATAAAATAAAAAATAAATTTATGCCTTAATACTACAGATTTATATGTTTGATTTGCAAAGGTGTTTAAGCTTTTATAATTATCAGTATTAAAGCTGTACATATCATTGGTCTATATTATTTAAATAAAGATATTTAAAAATACAGAGACCATAACCCGGAGGTGGTGGCGCATGCCTTTAATCCTAGCACTTGGGAAGCAGAGGCAGATGGATCTCTGTGAGTTCAAGGACAGCCTGGTCTATAGGGCTAGTTCCAGGACAGCTGGGACTACACAGAGAAACCCCGTCTCAAAAAACAAAAACAGAGAGAGAGAGAGAGAGAGAGAGAGAGAGAGAGAGAGAGAGAGA
>CABHPP010140218.1:28064-40049 GCA_902168425.1 Peromyscus attwateri
GGAGGATCTGGGAGATGAGGAAGGGGAAACCTGTGATCAGGAAATATTGCATAAAATGTATTTTCAGTAAAATAAAACAAAACCAAAAAACCAAGAAATACCGCGAATATAGTAAACCATCAAATTTTACAAGATACATAGGAAGAAATAAGCTACTTGAAAATCAGAACAACGTGTAAATGTTTTATGCCAAGTGTTGGAACAGCACCTAATTTTACAAAAACAAATCACCACTAGACAGAAAAAGATTATTTAAGTCCCAGGGTAACAGTGAGTGACTTTTAATACCAAGGATAACTTTGTATACTTGGATAAAACATCCCCAAATTCATATGAGAGCACAGAAGACTTCAAGTAGCTAAGGAAACCTGAACAAAACCATATTAGAAACAGTAAGACACAAGGAAAACACGGCAAGATATTGGCACAGGTGGGTTTCTTGGTAAGACTTCAAAAGTAGGGAACAAGAATTGACCCCTGGAATTACATCTAAGGGTCTGCCCAGCAAATGAGGTGGTCTTCACTCTGTCCTGTCAGCTACAGAATGAAAAAGCCTGTGGTAGTTTGAATGAGAACGGCCTCCATGGACTCCCATATTAACTGTTTGGGAAGGATTAGGAGGTGTAGCCTTGTTAGAGGATCTATGTCACTGTGGGCAGGCTTGAGGTATCAAAAGACTGGAGCCATCCAGGCAGTGGGACTGGGACCTGTGCTCAGTGCATGTGCTGGCTGTTTGAAACCTGGGGCTTATACAGGGACACTTGGCTCAGCCTGGGAGGAGGGGACTGGACCTGCCTGGACTGAGTCTACCAGGTTGAACTCAATCCTCAGGGGAGTCTTTGCCTTGGAGGAGATGGAAATGGGGAGTGGGCTGAGGGGAGGGGGAGGGCAGCAGGAGGGGGGAGAACAAGGGAATCCGTGGTTGATATGTAAAATTAAATTAAATTATAAAATTAAAAAAAAAAAAAAAGAAGGGAGAAGAGGATGGAGAGTTCACAGACAGCCTGGACTACACCAGGGAGTTCCTTCTAGCCGAAGGTTCATGTCCAGATCCTGAATTAAACAAAGAAACCAAAGCCCATTAAAAAAAAAAAAAAAAAGACTAGAGCTGTTCTCTGCACTTTCTGCCTGCTGCTTGTGGTTTGGAATGTGAGCCCTCAACTATTCCTGACGACATGCTTCTGCCTTGCCATCATAGATTCTAACGCTCTGGAACTGAAAGCCCAATTAAACATTTTTTTTTTTTTTAAATTTAAAAAACGTATTTGAAAATGTGTATGCATGTATTTTGGGTGTGGGTGTATGCACCAGAGTGCAGTTGCATGGTGAGGCCAGAAGAGGGCATTAGATCACTGCAGCTGGAGTTACAGGTAGCTGCGAGCCTCCTGCTGGCCAGTGTTGGGAACTGAGCTCGTGTCCTCTGTGTGAGCAGTAAGTGTTATTAACTGTTGAACCATTTGTCCAGACCCTCCAGAGAGGATTATTTAAGGGGAGAAAGAGCCATCTTGCATGTCTTGAATGGAATAAAAGGAAGAAAGACGCCCACTGAAGCAGAATTCTCTCAGCCCTGGCTTCCATGATGAAGCCCCTTATATCTACCATGCCCTCCCTCCCAGCTAATGGGCTAAAAAATACAGGCCAAAAGAAAATCTCAAGTTGTTTTTCTCAAGCAGTTTGTTATGATGACCAAAGTCTGAGTAACACAAATGGAGGCTCAGGGCAGCCCATGCTGGCCTTAAACCACTCTGCATTGGCTTCTGAGTGCTGATGGGATTGTAGGCATGCACCGTTATGTCCAGCTCTGCAAACTGTTATTTTTAAGCTAGGTGGCTAAAGATTTTTATATTCCTTTGTAAAAGATAGATTTAAATAAAAGTAACTCCCAATGTCTATACATTTATATTTGTTTTTTTAAAAATAGCTGTTTTTTTTTCCCCCGTAAAAGAGAGAAACTATTACTCTTCTCTTATGTGGGCAGAAGAATATTATTAGTGTAACAAGTCTACTGTTCCTGGAGTGATCAGAGGGACAGTGTAGGGGACCCCCAGGTAATACTTCATGAAATGGGGACTGAAAGGAAAATAAACCTTTCAATAATATGCCTTCCCCCCTTGATAGCTTGTAGTTTTTATTTTATTGTTCTCCTAGTTAGCTTCAGCTGTGAACTTGCAGCAGCCTGATTCATCTGAGGAAGTCTCATGGGCTTTTCCTCAATCGGGTTGGCCTGTGGACATGCCTGTGGGCCATTTTCTTGATTGCCAGTTGATGTGGGAGGGTCCAGGCCACTGTGGGTGGTGACGCCCCTGGGTAGGAAGCTGACTGAGCCAGAGTGTGAGCAAGCCCAGAAGCAGCATAATGCAGTGCCCGCCTCAATGATGGACTGTAACCTGGAAATGTACGTCAAATGAACCCTTTCCTCCTCAAGCTGCTTTTGGTCATGGTGTTTATCACAGCAACAGAAAACAAACTAGAAAAAGTAAACAAAGGAATCATGATAAAGAAGAGAAGGACGACAGTCCTAATTTGATCCGCCCTAGATGATGCTTAACAAAGAAAGTTAAAGAGTCTAGAAAATTATAAATAGAACAGTAGAGTCGGCCACCAACCCAACCATATCCTTCCATATCACTGCTACATGTTCTCATGTGTGTACACAGAGTATACATTTGTATGTGTTTGTTCTCTTTTATCAGTCTTGTTTAGATTCAGAAAGCAAAATCCTGATCTCTAGATTGGAAAGGTAATAATGTTTTTTTAATATTGAAATTTAGTTATCGGCAATATTGAAGCTTGTATTTTATGTTAAGTGAAAGATACCCATGCCTAACTTAAACTCAAAGTTTAGTGGGTTAAAATTTGAGTATATTATTATTTCCCTGTTGGTTTATAATTTCAGATTTAAAAAAAAAATACCCCTTACTCTTTACTGGACAAAGCCAATGAAAGCAAACACGCCTTTATAAAAGCAGAATATGGGCTGGGGAGATGGCTCGGTTGGTGGGGTGCCTGCATGTAAGCGTGAGGACCCAAGTTCTGATCCACAGCTGGTAGTGTGTGTCTCTAACCCTAGTGTTTGGGGTTGGAGGAGATAATCGTTCTCCAGAACTGGCTGGCCAGCCAGTTTAGACAGTTAGTGAGCTCAGATTCAACAAGAGATTCAACCCTGTCTCCAAAAAAAAAAAAAAAAAAGATACCCAATTGTAAAATAAATGAAAAAAATGTTAATTAAAGAAAAAGAAAAAAAGGAGGAGGGAGGGGAAACTGTAGTTGGTATGTAAAATAAGTGGAAAAATGTTAATTAAATAAAATAAAAATTTAAAAACAAGGTACCTAATGTTAATTTCTGGCCGTGCGCGCACGCGCACACACACACACACACACACACACACACACACACACACACACAAAATGGAATAGAATATTTCCTTTAAAATAATTTAGTGATTCAAGAAATATTATAAGAAAATATCCCCCAGCTCACAAAATGCAGAGATAACACTATGGTAGTGAGCTATTGTCCCCTAGCTTTACATTCTTGTATCTACTAAGAAACACTGTTCTATTTTACCAATTTAAGATTACTTTATAGATTCAATTTCATGCACTACTATTTCCTTATTTGTATGTTTATTTACATATTTATTATTTATTATTTATTTTGAGAAGGGCTGTCAACTCTGTAGCCCAGGTTGGCATCTAACTCATAAGTAACTCCTGCTTATCCTGTGCTAGGGATGCAGGCGTAAGCCGCCATGCCTGCCTGGCTCTACAACTTTTTTTTTTCTTAGAGCCCATTTCTCTGTGTTGCTTATGGTGGCCTTGAACTCCTGGCCCGAGGTAACCTTCTTGTTTGAGCTCAAGTACCTGAGTAGTTGGGACACCAGGTGTGTGCCATGCCTAGCCTTGTAGAGTTTATGCATTTGCAAAGGTCTCCAGTTCAAGAAAATTTGTAGTACCATTTCCTCCATAAGGAAATGGGTCTGGGTTAGGCAGAGTACTAGCATGTAGTCATGGATGTCCTCATGTCTTAGCTTGAATCATTCATGAATTTGGCATTTCATTTTTTTATTTAACCTAAAGTTGATTTTCTATCTTCTGTCTTACATTTTGTTGGTCAGCAGCCGGAACTTAAAGTTATTCACTTTTGACACGGCTATTTAAGCAAACTCTTCCCCTCAGTCCGGCTTTCCCACCCCCTTCCACGCTGAGTAGCCAACCCAGAGCCTTGTCCATGCTTGGCAAGTGCTGGCCCACCATTGAATTAAACCCCAACCCTTAATATTTTGATACAGGATCTCACTGTGTATGTAGCCCAGGCTGGTCCCAAACTCCCAATCTCCCCTGTGGTGTTTGAATGAGAATGGCCCCCATAGGCTCATACACTTGAATACTTGGTTCCTGGTTGGTGGAACTGTTTGGGGGAAGATTTGGAGATGTGTCACTGCAGGGTGGACCCGGTCTCTCTCCCTTTCTCTGCCTCCAACTTGAGGATAAGATGTAAGCTATCAGCTACTCCTCCAGCACCTTGGCTGCCATGCTCCCTGACATGTTGGTCATGGACTCACCCTCTGAAACTGTAAACAAACCCCCAATTAAATGCTTTCTTTTATAAGTTGCCTTAGCCATGGTGTCTCTTCACAGCACCGGAACAGTGACTAAGACATTGCCTCAGCCTCCCGAGTGCTGCTGGGGTTACAGGCATGTGCCATCACACCCAGGTCATTATTTCTTAAACCTGCCCAAGAAGACTAGCAGGTAATGCTGTATTAATGCACAGGCGCTGCTAAGTACAATTGATACGTTGACTTACGCCCTCTTCCTTCCCTTAAATCCAGGAATCAAGATTGTACTCTAGTGAAATCATAATTCATTGCTAATTAGGGACCTTACAAATTGCCCTTCAGTTACTAAAAATTTAAAATGTTAAATCTTAAATACCATTTTATTTTGACATCTTTAGGGAGATTTTGTGTGTGTGTGTGTGTGTGTGTGTGTGTGTGTGTGTGTGTGTGTGTGTGTAAAACAAATGTAGAATTTGAAGACAAGTTCCCTTACTTGCCTATGCCTTGGGCAAGCTTTTAGCTTCTATGAGCTTCAGTTTCCTTAATTTGCAAAATTGTGGCATTAGAATTTTCCCAAGATACAGGCTTGTTTTTTTAAAGTGCCAATAGCATAAAAGCTGTGGAAGGCCTTTCTTTATTATGATACGTACAAATGATAATAGCTATTATCCAGGAAGCTCCAGAAAAGAGAAATGAAATATAAAGACAGCGCATGATTCCCAATTTGTGGTTGGTTCTCCCTTCAGAACAGATGGGCCTGGGGATGAAACCGCAGTGGAACCTGAGAGATAGCTCAGCTGTAAATGCCGTGGAAGCTCAGTCTGACAGATCAAGTTCAATGTTGGAATTTGGGCAAAAAGCCAAATGTGCAATCCTGGTATTCCTACAGTGAGGAGTGAGGCAGGCAGGAGAATCGCCTGGAAGCCCGTGGACCAGTTATCCTGGAGCATGGATGTGACTCATGTTAGATTCCCAGAACCCGCGTAAAAGCAGGAGGGGGTACTGAGTCCTAGAATAGTCCTCTGACCTCCCCTCCACATGCTTCTCTCTCTCTCTCTCTCTCTCTCTCTCTCTCTCTCTCTCTCTCTCTCTCACACACACACACACACACACACACACACACACACACACACACACGCATATTCACTATCTCTCCCTCTCTTCCTAAAAATATTGAAATACATACATGTAGAAGTAACAACTGCCATGACTATAATTTTTTTCCCAACTGACCACTTTGTACAGAAGAAATATAAACATCTTTGTGTTGTATTAATTTTGAACAAGAACTATACCTAACTCTTAAGAAAAAAGAGAAGAAGGGGAGAAAACGCGAGGGAATGGTATGTTCGTTGGCCATGACCTGCTGTTTTCAGATTGGCCAGGAGTCCCGGCTTGGCTGCCTTTACCCTTCTCTTTGGCAGCTCTTGAGGCTGCATCGTTCAGAAGGTGTAAGGAGCTTACAAGGTGGGAAGGTGGATTCCTTTGACTTTTCCCAGCATCGTTGCTGAAAAAGCATCACTACAGACCACTGGAAGGCCACGGACTGTAAGTAAAACCATGGCTGTTTTAATGAGTGCGGTGGGCATACGCAGCATGAAAGACAGGTTGTGTTTGTACCTGTCTGTCTTCAGAGGGAATGATGAAACATGAACCTTCTGTCT
Organism: Peromyscus attwateri; assembly: GCA_902168425.1. Classification (NCBI taxonomy): domain Eukaryota; kingdom Metazoa; phylum Chordata; class Mammalia; order Rodentia; family Cricetidae; genus Peromyscus; species Peromyscus attwateri. The sequence continues at coordinate 34,291 of CABHPP010140218.1, forward strand.
TGATTCGATTTTTATCTGTTATCAAGAGAAATGGAGTTAGAGAAAGATACAGCTACAGATTCAAACATTTGTGCATTTTTATGGTCCTTTATGATCGAATACATAGAAAGAAAGGAAAGCCACATGAATGCCATGGGAAGGATGCCTGGAGAGACCAAGTTTAGGATTAATGTACTAAGTTAGATGAATTCAAAGCTAGGGAAAAAGAAGGTAAATAGGGAAATCTAATATCCCATTTAGTTGGATAAAGGGCGCTATTATGCCGCTGATCGATTTTATTTGTGGTTTATAAAAAATGCTTCGAAACATTTCTGTTATAATCCAAAAATCTCAGTTGTCAGACTTCATGCGCTACCAGTGGTACTATTTGCCTCTGTTTTTTTATTTCACTGTTTTCCTGTACTAATTTTTCATTATTGATAAATGGTCATATTCCCATAGCTGAAGAGTTTTATTACATAAGTTAATAAACGTTCAACACTTAATATTTTCATTATAGTTGACAATGTCTGGTATTTTAATATGTACACAAGTTTGTTCATTTAAAGCCAGCCCTATCTTGAGCTGTGTAATTATTTTAAATAATTGTGTATTTAAGAAGGAATTGACTTTTTTTTTTTTTATAGCTTTCTCCAAATTTGTAATTTTCTTCCTCCTCCTTAAGGGCTTGAGGAAGGCTCACTTTATAAGCTTAGTCTCAACTGTAGTAAAACCATTAGATGTAAATATTATTGCTTTATTTAAATTTGTCATTAGGAACTCACTGATATATAAAGGAATAACTACTTAGAATGGTGTCAAAGCCAAGATTAATTTTCAGGTGTAACTCACTTGTAAAGAGAGCACAGGGATGGTTTATCAAGTGTTTTATTACTTAAAGCACCTTTATATATTTTGTCATTTAGTCCTTAAATATTTCTTTCTCAGCTAATAAAAATATGTGATCTGTTTTGGCTGCATATATACCTGGTGTGTAATAATAATATATAATAGTTGATCTTCGAATATTGGTCTGACAGAAAATGAATTTATTGATGCAACTGTTTATACTAAGTACAGATGCCTCACCGCCTAATGTGAAGATAATAGTCTCAAGCTACAGTAGCATTTTATATTTATTTTTATCATGATCTTCCCTAGTTTGATCTTCAATTACATTTGTTAACCTCTCATTCAAGTAACATTTAAGGACATGTTGTTGACTGTTTAGTTGGGCTATAAGATCATGGGAGGTGTAGGGCGTGTTTATTCATCATCCCGTCCATTGCTATCCTCAGAGTATCCCTGGATGGGAATTAAGAGTGCATACTCTGAATTATTAGACCACATGACCAGGGTTTTGGGTTTGAGATTGGTGACTGACAGATGTAGTTTATAGTTGGTTATGGTAAGATTTTGGCTGGAGAAAGTGTTTCTTCAGTTGCTATTGTCAATTGAAAGACTGTGCGTCATGATACTTATGGTCAAGGGAAAAAACCAGAAAGATGCTGTATTCCCAGAACAAGGGTACGTCTTGGTGGATCGTCTGAGATAATCTTTGGCAAACATAATCTTCCCTAATTCTGGGCCTTTGAAAAAATTCCCTGACCTCCTGCACTTCATTTGCTGACTCCTGTTCCTCACTCAGTTTTCAGCCATAATTTTCTCCAAGAAACTTTTGTGGTACCAGCCAAAGGCTGAATGAGACATCTCTCTTCTGAGCTACCACAGCACGAAACACTTTCCTCCATGCCATACATTATAAAATTAAGCTGTCACGGCCTGTTTTTACTGTTGTTGTTCTTATTTGTTTGTGTGTATTCCCTACTAGACTAAAACTCCATGATGACAGGAGTTGTATATGATTTACTCACCATTTTACTATGAGTCAGTGCTTGGAAATAAGTGTTTATTAAATACGTGAATGAAAAATGAATGATACGAAAGTCAAAAAACTCTGAAAACAATCGCCGTTTACTGTGTGTCTATTAAGTGAGTAGGCCTTCATAGATGTTAATATTTAATCCTTGTAACAATCTAGATGGGGCAACCGAGGTTCAAAGGACTTAACTTGGTAAAAGCAGTACTGCTCTGATTTGTTTGAACCAGGAGCTCAGAATGGAAAGCCTTTGTCTTTCCGTTTGGAAACACTGTTTCTCTCACATCTTATATCTCTCAAGTTGTTACCGGCTGAAAAGCATCGTTATTCTTTACAGTAGACTTCTAAGCTGGGCGTTGTCCCTGGATTTACATGCAATAAGTGAAAGGCATTGTTTTTAAATTAGATATCCTGGACGCAAGCGCTTTGCAGTCCACAGTCGCACAGCTATCTCATCGGAGAGGACTCACACTTTACAACAGCGAGATGAAAAGCTTGAAAATAACTAGGAGGCTTTAAATACTCCAGACAGATATATTTCAGCAGGGCTGGAATAATGTCTATATTTTCTTTGTCATTTTTCCTCCAAGAAAGTTTATAACGAACTTGGGGGAAGAGTTACTATTAATACTACCAAGTTCTTTTCCCTACTCTGGTGTCTGATTATTGCGTAGTTTCATGTCCGTCTGAACTCAGACTGGGCTTATGGGATGAAGTGCTGTTGCGTGGGTTTGACGACACAGCTCCTTCCTTCTGCCCCGGCCCTCCCTGAAGCCCTTCGTTCAGTAGTTACTCCTTGGATTGCAGCTCGTGGTAGGAAGACTTGGTGGGTTTTCCCCAGAGGTCACTGACTGAAGCCACTCTGGGCCTGTGACTTCCTTCCCTTTGCTCTTTCCCCTGCCTCTCCAGTTCACCTCTGTGGAGAGGTGAGGGATCTGGCTTGGGATGCCGATGAGGAGTGTCTGTTTTTGACTGAAAGAGCAGAGCCATGAGCTAAGGGAAGAACTCTTCTGTGACTCCTTGAAAACAGAAGTTCCTCTCCTATGGAGAGAAAAGAACATTTGGTGTGAAAAGGAACATAAATGTGTTTGCTGAGCGTCGTCAGCATATTTGACAACTGCTTTAATGCATGAAGATCACTGCGTCTAGGACAATACAAATGCAAACTCACAAAAAGAAAAGAACGTATTTTTCTAATGTCAAAAATGTGTTCAAAGCAGATTTCAGTTTCCTAAAACCACAATTAACCAAACTTTTATTATAATTTCTTAACATAATTTTAGACTTATATGACTTAAAAGCCAGCTGAACTTTAATAATAAATCGCTCTGTGGCAAATATAATCCTAACATACATTTCAGTCATGGGTTATTTTGTTCTGTCTTAGTGCTCTGTCAATGTTTGACGAGGCCACAGTTCATTATTGACTTTTCTTTGATCTTCCCACCAGTTAAAAATATTTGTGTTTCTGCTTTCCTTGTGACTTTGCATCTGTGTTGTCCGGCACTGGAATTTTGTGAGTTTGTGGGGGAGAAGGAGAGAGGAATGTAGATAATGTAGGCCCAAGTAGGTTGTGGGGGAATAAAAGGAAATCCCAGGCTAGCTTTTGAAAAGTTGAGCTCTAATTTATAAAGAGATTGTAAATTTAAGCTGAGATTGGTGGTACATGCCCATAATCACAGCACTTGGAGACAGAGGCACAGGGATCCAGAGTTTCATGCCACCTTGGGCCACATAGTGAGACCCTGCCTTAAAAAAAAGAAAACAAACAAGACAAGAGACTATGAATCTAAAACAGATTTTACACACACACACACACACACACACACACACACACACACACACATTCACACACACACACACAAACTATCACTCATCAGATTAATTTTAGTACTGTAAAGGTGCCTACGTCTCTCTTCCTGGGACCATGCATTACCAAGAACAGCCATTATGCTGATTTTTGTCCCCGACTTGGTTTTGTCAGGATTTCTATGATTTTTTTTTAAAAAACATTTTCAAAATTACGTTTACTTATTTATTTTGGAGCTGTGTGGGGCACATGAGCAGCACAGCATGTGCATGGAGGTCAGAGGACAACTTGTGGGAGTTAGTTCTCTCCTTCTGCCTCATGTGTCCTGGGGATCAAACTCGGGTCAGTTCATCAAGCCGCCTGTACCTGCTGACCCACCTCACTAGCCATCCTTTCGTATTAAAGGACAACAACGAAATTTAGTTGTCAAAGTAACACATTGCTCATTTCTGGCTGCCCCTCTCTCATCCCCTGCGCACTGGTTCCTTTCTCACCCAAGGCAGGTTGTTGCAACTTATACTTTGGCTCTCAAACATTTTGTTCCCAAAGTGACATATAGCATTTTTGCATTTTATTGGGCAAAGTAAGTTGCACGGCCAATCCCCAGCGCAAAGGGAAATAAAACATTACTCTGAGCTCACCTAGAGGAAGACTAGCATGTAAGCAGATTAGCATGGAAGTAGGGAGGCTGATTTGCAAGTTTGATTAGCAATATTATGAGGTAGATATTGGTGTTGCCCCTTGTACTAAAAAGCAACCAAAGTTCTGACTAGAGCGTAAAGCAATTACTGAATGTTTTCATGAACAGAAAAGAAAACACACAAGTCAGAATGAGTGAAGATGGGACCCTGGCGCTGAGGCTACAGAGAACGTGGAGCTTTGGTGCAGAATGGGGTAAGGGGCTGAGGGAAAAGTTCTGAGAAGGATGCAGAGGTCGCTATAAAAAACATCTGTCCACGTTTATGAACAGCTTTCCTCTGTTGCCTCAGATGCTCAGTAAGTTTCAGGTGTTCTGTAAATAGGTAAATCGTGGAAAAATTCAACTAAGACACTGAATGGGTGGCTATGGATAGGAGCAAAATACATTGTATGCAGTTATGACATTCTCAAAGGATAAATTCTCAAAGAATGAAGGAGAATTTAAAAAGAACTGATTTATGTTTTCAAAATTTGGTAGGATGATGTGACTAGAACCTAGATTTTAATGTTCTTGTCTAACAATTTAAGAAACGTATTTCCTTTATAGTTTAGGGCTCTTAGTAAAGACGTTTCAACAAACATTTTATTAATCTTAAAGTTTAACGTGCTATTTTCTATACTATTGAATAGATATCCTATATCATAAAATGAAAAATCCATAGATGGACATAATATAACATATAACTTTCTCTTTTTCATTCCTGGCCATGGTTGCCTTCCCAGAAGCAGTTACAGCTACCAGTAGTGGTGTTACCATAAGGTGCCTTTCCGGAAATGCATGAGTGTATACCTTCACACACAGACACTTACAAAGTAGAATACCAGTGACAGTATTCAAAGCTCACCATTTCTTCATGGAACTCTTACTCTTGGCAATCATTTTGATACTCGTGGGTTTGTCTTACCTTTGGAAGGGTGTGTGTATGTTAGTGCATATTATAGATGTATCCCACTTGTTCTATTTAGGTATTTCAGATACTTCTGAATAAATGTGTGTGTGTGCGCGCGCGCGCGCGCGCGCGCGCGCACACACACACACACACACACACACACACACACACACACGGCTCTTCTCACCTGTGTCTATTATCTGTCCTATATGATAAATTCCTAGACGTGGAGCTTTGGAGTCAAAGATACAGCCACTCAAAATCATGGTGCTCCTGCCACGTTGTCGCAGCGGAGCTCCTGTCGCAATGCATGGCTGTTCCCTTCCTCCCTGACGACAAATGCCTTTCAGTTTGGCTTGCTGTAGTATGTCATATAATTTGAATTTATGATTTTTAAACAGTTCCAGTGTTTTGTAAAATTTTCTTTTGTTTTGAGCACGTTGTGCTTTTGTTTTTAATGTTTAGAAGATTTGATGCACTGAAATTTATGTTGGCATGAAGG
>CABHPP010140220.1:5728-25256 GCA_902168425.1 Peromyscus attwateri
TCTGATCATCTATTTATCATCAAATCTTGTCACCTTCTATGATCCTAGAATGGAGGAAAACCGTTAAGCACATATTGGTTTAATATTCAGGAATTTTCTGTTCCTTTCATAGCACATATATCTGGAAACTGTCATTATGTTTTCAATTTATTTGAAATAGGGGAGGGGACCATATAATTATGAGCCTGAATATGATAAACAGAAATCACACTTCTTTCATCCTAGTTCTTCTTCTCTTGTTCTTACCTCTCCTGACCCGGCATTTTAGCAATTGATCCATCTGAATGACAGACATTCATTTAGTTAAGGTTTGAAATTGGTTAATACTATAAGTTGAAGGGAAAGCAAGGAATATAATATATGATCCTATTCCACAAGAAGTTTGTAATGCACTTATGAAGTCTACAAATGAAAATTATGCAAAATGTTAAATAATAAAATGAAGATAATTAAAAGTGACAGAAAGGAGCCATTTCAATAATTTACCTTCTGGATTTGTGGCTAGAGGAAAGTTAAAATGAATTAATAACATGTCAACAAGAGATGGTAAGGTGGTAGCAGATGGTGATTAGTAGTTTCTCAATGGTTCAATTTTTTGATTGTGGATTACATATCAATCCACTGACATCATCTCTATGTGAAGTCCTTAACAGTTTGTTTTCTGAAAAAAAATTCTCTCATATCCAGAATCCTCATAAGAAAAGGGGAATGTGTAAACTTGAGGATGCTTTTAACCATGAAACCAGGCACTAATCTGTTAGGAAGTATAATTATTTTCCATAAAAAATATGTTTTCAAGTTACATTCAGATTTTCCTTTTTATTACTCAAAATTTAAGAAAACAGGGACATATTCATCTTACCATTCATCATCTGATAATGTTTCAAATATAAGATTTTTATTTGAAATTCAAGCACTCAACATTTCCTTACTTTCTTAATTCTTACAACAATATATTTTCTCCATTTTGAAGATAAGATCATGAAGTCACAGATATGTGAAGTAATGTAGTAAGTTAATGAAGCAGGATTTTATTTGAGAAAATCTTTTTCATAAGCTCCTAAATACAGTCTCTAAAATACTGAAAGAAAAGACCTCTTCTAAGAAATTAGTAATTTTATCTTATTTAGCCTTATTCTATTCCATGAACAATCTTCTAGAATTTGTTTTGTCTCTCTTTTGACTCCTTTTTACTTAACCTGAATTCACCTTATTATTAAATTATTTTATATGGTGAAATTTGAAGGATGCACTTTTTCCCTTTCAGATTAGTTAGTTGCCAAAACAGAGATCTTCTCAAAAACAGGATCTCAATAACATCCTAGAAAACCCAAATCAAGTGTTTAATTTGGTGAAAGATTCTTAGAGACCAAAACTGGTAATGTTTTTCCTATTGTATTAGTCAGGGTTATCCAGAGAAACAGAACTGATAGAATGCATGTGTGTGTGTGTGTGTGTGTGTGTGTGTGTGTGTGTGTGTGTACATGTACATACATATATACACGTATACATATATGTATACAACACACACACACACACACACACACACACACACACGATTAATTAGAGTGGTTTACAGTTCATGCTCTCACTATTTCAACAATGGCTGTCTCCGGACAGAAATCCAGGAATCCAATAGTTGTTCAGTCCATGAGGCTGGATGTGCCAGATAGACTCTGGTATACAACAAAATCCCAAAGAAGTAGGCTCTAATGGCAGTATAGGAGTGAATTTCCAGTGAGAGTGAGGGCAAGCAGGCAAAGAGACAAGCTTCTTCAGTCCTTGTCCTTTATATAGACTGCTAGCAGAGAATGTGGCCCAGATTTACGATGAGGCTTCAAAACCTCAAAGATCCAGATTTAAGGTGGGTCTTCCTACTTCAAATTATCTGAATTTAAGGTGGATTTTCCTATCTCAAATCATCCAATTAACTAAAATTCCTTGGCAGCTGTGCCTATCAGCTTGGGTTTTTAATTAATTCCAGATGCACTCAGGTTGATGACAACAACAACAAACAGCCATCACAGTGATAAAAATACCCTCACCAGATTCTTCTTTAACCTTCCTCCAGGGGAACAATGATGGACTCTAGTTGATCATCTCAGGAGAAATAATTTCATTCAACCAATTCATCAGGTTAAGCAGGCCACGCTATTTTTGCTCTCACTTTAGGGATTCATCCTTGACTGGAGCTTGTGGAAGTTTGAGAAAGTTGGTGTGGGGCTCTATGGTATCAGCAACAGTTTTGGTTGTTTTGCCAATTTTTTTTCCTGTAATAGGAATTTGGGGAAGATATTCACAGAATGTTGTACCTAGTAAGGGAACTTTAGATTCAATAATGTCATAGATTCTCCTTAATTTATTTCCAACCCTTTCTATTCCACACAAAAGGAAGAATTACATTATTTCATTTTTATTAGGAATCCTTACTTCTCTCCACCCAGTCCTTCTTGTACTGATCTTGGGTTATATCAAAAGCTTTACTGAATCTCATAGGAGATTTATAGAATCCCTGGAACTAACCAAAGTATTCTATTGAATATTCTCCATGGCAACAATTGCACAGATCAAATAATATTTCCACTTTCTTCTAATGTGTCTCTTGTTTATACCTAGACTGTTTTGGCTACTGCAGCACATTAGATTGATGTCCTCAGAGAATAATTTCTTCTAATTAAACTATCAATAAAAGAATTAGGAAAAAAGATATTAAGTAAGATGAGACCACCTGTGTGGATCAATTAAACAAGTAATAAAAGTAGGACTCAGTCTCCTACCCAAATAATTTTAATTTTTTTCCCTCAAATACATTACCTTGAACTTGCTCATTGGAACCTCATATGCCATTTTTTTTTTCTGCCAAGTTAAAACTGTCGGTATTTTTCTCCAATTTATGCACATTGACTTGGCATTTCACTGCTCCTCTAGTAAAAGCTTAGTGCCACTTGTTAACTTGGGGACTGTCAGTGTCTGCTTCTCTGCAATTATTTATACAATAGTGGGATGAGAACTGTCCTGGAAAGGAGCTGTAAAGGTCTCCTTTAGCCTTCATACAGACAGGTGATCACTTTTCTTTCTCCACTGTCATAACTAAATCAATGTTTAGTCACAGAGAAAAGAGTAAGTACTTTCAACACAGAGTTACATAAAGATTGTGAGAATAATTCTATGAACATCTGCAGATGAATTTCTAAGCAGTCTTATTAAATAAGAAACACAGAACCAAATACAGAGGTAATAGCCAAAGAGATCAGAGCAATAGCCATGACTAGCCTTAGCTTACCACCAGCAGTAGCTTCCACAGAGAGGATTTCTTCCTGCCTGACCTTTGCTTTTATTGCCTTTCTGTTCTGCCTTCTCATTGGCTCTAACCTCAGCCACATGACTTCCTCATCACTGCCTGTCTATACAGACCTCCAGGTTCCTATGGTTGGTACTGGGATTAAGGCTTGTGTCACCACACTTGGCTGTGTCCTTGACCACACAGAGACTCTGTCTGCCATGTGATTGGATTAAGTGCTTGGGCTACCACACCTGACTTCTGTTTATGGCGATTTGACCTCTGATCTCTGGGCAACTTTATTTATTAACATATAAATAAAATATCACATTTCAGCACAAATAAAGTATCACCGCAAATATCATTTTACTAAAATGCAGTTGTGTTGTTGGGATGAGATCACAATAGATTGAATTTATAGTTTTCTAGGCATCATACGAATTGTGAGAACATGGACTGGATGGTATTGGTGGAGCAAAGGGCCTTTTTCACCTTTGATTCGCCACTACACTGTCTTAGGTACTTCCAGAGCTCAGTCCCACTGGAGTTGTACTGTACCTCTTTACAAACTTTGAGTTTTCTTCTGTGACCTGGAATTCTGTACTAACATGGAATTTCTCAGTGTACATAGTGGAAAGCAAAGCTCTCTGAGTTGTGTTATGTCTGCCCCTTCCACAGACAGGAATGGGCCCTTTGACAAACCCGTGCTTCTCCAGAAAAGTTAAATCTACTCATAGATATGTATGTAATGTTACTTATAAGTTCTTATGATTATACCAAACATCTCAACAAAAATTTGTTTGAACCAAAGGCCTTTTATTTTTGTCAACATAATTGCTTTAAATCTTAGACTTTAAATACTAGTTGAGTATACTGGGGCAGAAGTTCCAAATAATACTTAGCTGATTCTTAGAAAAGTAAAAGTGTTTTATAGATAGAACTTTAAATGAATCCATTAAGATTATAGTTCTTATTTTTAAATTACTTCCATCCTAATTTTGAATCAAAATAATTTAAGTAATCGACACGTGATAAATGGGGTTATTTTTCAAAGTTTCATTTAGTCTTCATAAAAGTAACTAACCTGAATTAAAGATCTGTTGTTAGCCACTTTTATTAATGATAGCCTTCAGTGGGCATCTATCTCTTTAATATCGTTATGTAGATATGTGTGTATATGTATTTGTGTAAATTTTAACTGAAGAGATGGAGCTGTTTTTTAAAACCTTTGAATGAGGAAGGATAGATGATAGGAGGGAAGAATCTGAGATTAAGTGGGCTTAGAGCATCATTATTTACAGGGTCATTATCCTGTGTTTAAATATTAAAAAGCTTGTGAGTCAGCTGTGCTCGCTTTCATTTAGTAATTTCAAAGCACTTCAAATGTAAGTGCTATCATCTCCACTTACATGTGTGGGAAAACTGAGAATGATCTTGCATGAATTAACCTTTCACAGTGCTTTAGGACATTAGCTATTTCTATCATCCAAATGCTCCAGGAGAGACTCAGCTCCGCAGTAATGTTACTGCTGTCATTTATCAGGCACAGGTCTGTTTTTATTCTTTGACAGTTTCACACATACAGATAATGAATTTTAATTGTTTTCACCCCTGTCCCGCTCTCCTTCCCCTTGCTCTCTTGATGAAATGCTTCTTCCCAACAACTTCTGCTTTCTTGTCTCCTTGTGTGTGACTAGCTGAATTTAATTAGGGTTGCTTGCCTAAGAATGCATGTTAAGTTATTTATTGACCATTTCACTAAAAGAAAGTAATACCCTTCCCCAGTCATTAACAGCCAATAATCCCTTGGAGACCAATTGGGCCTCCTGAGCCTCTCTCCCAGCTCTGATGAAATGTTGAGAGGTCAAATCCTGTACTGGTCTTGTATAAAACCTTGGTTGTTATTTCCTATGTTTTGCTTGTTTGTTTGTTTTGTTCTGTATCTCACATCCCTGTCCTCTAGCTCTTACATTCTTTCTGCCTCCTCTACAGTGATGTTCCATGAGTCTTGAACGGAGGGATATTGATGTCTTCTTTAGGAAGAACTCCACTGGCTCTTATTCTTAGTAGTTTAGTCTGTTAGAAGTCTCTTCATTAGCTGTGTTAATGACTATGATAAAAAGATTCTCTGATGAATGCTGACAGTAACATAATTGATATGTTTGGATGTAAATATAGAGAAGACAGTTTCACATGTCTGTTTGGTAAGCGCAAGGTTCCCCTAAGTTCCTATGACTTCCTTAGCCTTGGACTTTTGACCAAGTTAACTGTGCCAGATAAGTTCCCTCCTATGGAATGGACCTCAAACACAATCAAAAGATTACCCAGTCTTAGTTATTGTTCTACTAATAAAAGAAATACCATGACCAAAGCAACATATAGAAGGAATCATTTAATTGGAGGCTTGCTTTACAGTTTCAGAGGGTAGTCCATAATCATCATGGCAGAGAACATAGTGGCAGGCAGGCATGGTGATGGAGAAGTAGCTGAGAGTTCACATCTGATCTGCAAGTTGTAGGCTGAGAAAGTGAGGACTGGTACAGGCTTCTGAAACTTTAAAACCTATCCCCAGTGACACAACTGCTTGAACCAGTCCACACCTACTCCAATAAAGACATACATCCTGATTCTCAAAGTTTCACTAACTGGAGACAAAGCCTTCAAACATGTGCACCTATGGGGGCTATTCTCATTCAAACCACCATACCTCTATTATAATGTCACTACTGCAGCAGGGGCACATATTATCTGGACAATCATTACCTCAGTTTACAAAGTGCACAGCTGGGTAAGCATACTGATGACATGCCTTTTCTCCCCTCAGCTGCTTGCAGAGCACCTTCTGACACTATAAAAGCTAATCAATATGATGGAAGTTTAGTTCCAGCTTTATATTTTTGTGTCCTGTGATGAAAGTATGTGATGTCTTCAGCAATCAGGGATTAGCATCAAGTTCTTGAGGGCGGGATAATGAAGAGCAAGGGCAAAAACTTGTACTGTTTGAGGGCCTCCAATGTACCTCAGTGGTCAACAGCACATAGGGATATAATCCACACCTTTTCTGGGATTTTCATTTAATAAACTATAACTTGTGGGAAGAGTAATATCCATATATGCAAATGTTCAAACTCCTTTTTAAATTTGATTTGATATCCTCATTAAATGGTAGGTTTCTGTATGTTTTCACACATCCATGCTTTTAGCAGCCATTCTGCTTCCAAATTAAACCATTCTACCTGCATTACTCTCTTCTCCACTTTCATGTCACATGCGTTCTACTGACCCCCTTCTCTTAAGGCCTCTTTTCTGTTTTTTTTTTTCCACTCTCCATCAAATAGATCTTTTCTTTCCACCTGACCTCTATAGGGACTTCAAATTAAACACATACATTACCCTAATAAAGCCATAGCTTGGATAGCCCATGGGAAGGAATATACAGCATTCATCTTTCTGGACATTGGTTACCTTACTCAACATATTATTTTCCACTTCTAAGTGTGCAACAATTCTAATAATACATTATTATTTTATTTATTTCATTTCTTATTACCCATTAGTCAGTTAATGGACATGTAGATTGTTTTCATTTCCTGGCCATCATATATGGAGAAGCTATGCATACATATATGCAAGTACCTCTGAAGCAAGAGAAAGAGCCTTTGGGTTTGTGTGCAGGAGTACTATTGCTGGGTCATATGACAGATCTATTTTTAGCTCTTTGGGAAATTTCCATACTGCTTTCCATAGTGATTGCATGTGTTGACAGTTATACCAACAGTTGAGTATGTTTATCCTCAGTGGTATCACTGTTTCTTTTCTGTGGATGAGTGGGACAAATATGTGGAACTTCCTTGTTGCATTCTTAGAAATTATAATCTGATTTTCTAAAAATGAATTACTAAACATAGAAGCAACAGAGATCCAATGAACAAATTGTCTATATTTCTGTCATTACCAGTAACAACACTGTGAACAATTTACTATATTGATTATTTGTGCAGATATGTGTCTTTAAGATAAATTTCTGAAGCAGTAATTACAGGTTCAAAGAGCAAATTAATATTTATTTATGTTATATATTATCAAAGTTCCCATCACAATGGTTTTATGGACTTGGAGATTTTTGCAGGGGACACTTGATTAGTAAATTCACAAAATTTTAGAGTCATTGGTTTGAAACATAGACATCTATCACATTATGAATCCTTGTATCAGAGAAACACAGCTGTATGAACATGTAAATACTGGCATCTCTGTCAATATGGCCAAACATACTTTTATTGATTTATAACTCTAGTGCTCATCCAGCAATCCTTGCCTAGAAGTACCTGATAATAAACAAAATACACATTTTACAAGTTGAGTATGGAAAGCTTTTCCTGAACAAACTTCACTTGATCTTCTTAGTTGCACCAACTCAGTTGGAGTTTGGTGTTATATTTATGCTTAAAACCAAACCTAGACATTTAAATAAAACTATTATCAAAAAGTTATATAGAATTTCTGACTTTTTTCCCTTAGTATATTTTTCCTTCACAGCTGGGTCAATGAACACTGAATAACAATAAAAAAAACATTGTTATGTTTTTATAGTGTGATTTTTGTCTACATAATCATAGGACTTCATAGCAGTGAGATACGACTGCACATTGATGAGATGTGCACACAGGTATAAAACTAATATGAAAAGCTATGCTTTAGTTAAACATTCTTTTTTTTGCTACACACTGTGCTCTACCATTTCAAAATAAGTTAGAAAAGAAATTGACAACTTGGATATTTAATAATTAGCGTAGCAGTGAACCAGATTTGCTTGGCAGTACTCAACTTCATGGATACTTAAGGAGTCACTTCCAAGACAGCCATCTGTGTTATTACAATTCGGAAGAATGCCTGTACAAACCAACGGGGATTCCTTAAGTGTGGAAATGTGGTTCTACCTGTTTGTATATCTCAAACAGCAAATTCTGAGTTCTAATATATTGCATCAAATATTTTACTGTTCTTCATGAATAAATATATTTAGCATGAGATTTGAGTCCTGGCATTCCTTAAAACTGTCAGAGTCCTAAGTAAGTACTGCCTTTGGTCATGGAAAGTATTATACATAGAATATAAACCATATTCCTTGAAGTGAAGGAAACTGCAATTTGAGATCTTATAAGATAGGTAGTTATGAGAAAACTCACAATAAATTTTAAAAATAAATTTTAGAAGATGAAGGTGTAACTAAATGATAGGGTGATAACTAAAATGTACAAAACCTTTGGTTTGATCCTCAGCACAGAAAAAAAAAGTCTGGGTGTGAAAAATAATACTGTACTAAAAAACAGCTCCACTCATCCTTATCTCCAATTTTTAAGCATCTTGGCCTATTTTGAGTCTCTTCTGTTTCTATCCCTTCTCCCTAAATTAATGCATAATACCAAGATGGAATTGCTGAGTGTACTCCCCAGTATTTTCAGTGTGATCATCTCACAGGAGATGGTATTATAAATTATAAAAACTCAGTTTAGTCATATCTTACTCTAAGGTAAAGAAAGAAACAGAATTTTGCTGAATTACAGAATTAGTTAGTCTAAACCTCTTGGACATAGCAAAGTGCTATTACAAGATGGTATCTGTAAGTTGCAGTCATTTGGGTGAGATATTGCTAAAATGAAAATTGACTGGACAAAAGAGTTTTCAAATCTAATTATGATTAATACACTGCCTAGTGAAAATTCTTAAAAAGGAATTATGCAAAAAAGCAATGTAAATACATAAAGCAAACCAATAATTTATTACTAATGATTGGTTCTCAAGTAGAATTACAGTTAGCTATGCTAGATAATATGGAAAACTTATTTCTCTGTACTAGAATGACATAAACCACTTTCTAGACCTTCTAACCTAATTTTAACTCTCAGGCATATATTTTATTATCTCAATACAAAAAAGTCAGTCCCCAAATTGAAGAATATATGGATATATATAGCATGTGTTCTCTTAATAGGCTTTATACATGTGTATGCATATATCTATTTTATGCAAACAACATATAGACTAATATTAGTCAAACAATTACAAAATACCATAATATTTTGTCAGGTTGATTGAATGGATATTTGAAAAATTGCAAAGATCAGAAGTTAACATTTAAATTAATAAGTGAAGCCACATATTGAAATAGCATAGCAGAAACTATTTTTTAAGTTGAGGACAGAATATAAGTAGTTCAGAAAGAAGACAATGCTTGACTATTAAAAGACAAGACATTTGAAAAAACAGAAGGATGCTGCCATCTTATTGGAGAGGTGTCAGAGTTGGACAGATACTACTAGATGTAGCTAGTGATTTAGTTGAGAGCAGATCATGCTCACCACTTTTGGCTATGATAAAAATATAACTTTTATACTGATTGATGCTAGCAGCTACTAGGAAGTATTATAATACATGACACACTTTTATTCTGATGGTATCTTGTTGATTACTGTGAAAAGAAAGAGAAGAAACATGTTGGTTAAAGTTCTGTTACTCCTTTTATTTGGCCGGGGGTAGGGGATGATGAGACAGGGTTTCTTTGTATAGTGGTATTAGCTGTCCTGGAACTTGCTTTGTAGACTAGGCTGGCCTTGAGTTCAGAGATCCTCCTGCCTCTTCTTGCCAATGACGGGATTTTTTTTTTAATCCCAGTGATGGGATTAAAGGCATGCATCACCATGCCTGACAAGTTCTGTTACTTAAATTGTATCTGAAATTTAGTTGAAAGTGAGAAGCTGAAGATGCAGTGGGAAGGAGAGTTGTGATTAGATCTTGAGAAAGAGAAGTTATGCATCCTTGTCATGCACGGTGGTCAATGGAAGGAAGATATTCTCTTCTTACTACAGCAGGATGGAGAGAGTGACATAGGTGAGGCTTAAGAAAACAGGGGAATGTTTTTCGATGTGTCCAGTCACAGAGGCAGAACAATGGGAAATAATCCTTCCATAGTGGACAGGAATGCAATGGATAAAAGAGCTGGTGCAAGAAGGATGAAGGAATGAGAAAGGAAAAAAGAAGACTGGATGTAAGGGAGATAGTCAAAAAACTCAGTGGGCACAACGTCTCAGTGTTCAAGAACTACTGCACTGGGAACCCTCAGGGAATACTGAGCAACCAGATGCAAAGTGAGATGTTGTGTGGTGAATGAGTGAAGGCATCAATGGTGTTTAGAGAGGCTACTGTGTGCTAGCTACTCAATGTGTCTCTGTGACAAAGTGACTGATAAAAGCAACTCAAGGAATAGCGTATTTCAGCTAGCAGTTTGAGTGGCAGTCCATCCTGGTAAGAAAGGCATGAAGACAGACAGGAGGAGCATGAGACAATGGTCACACTTCATCTCCATTCAATGGCAGAGAGAAAGATGAAGGCTAACATAACCCACAGGATGAGCCTCCATTCATGATGGCTCTCCAAATTTCAATTAGCCTGGTCTAGAAATTCCTTTACATACAAGGCTTTTTTAAAAGATGGGTTTAAAGCCAAGATTAAGCATCACATTTCCATTTCAGTAATAGCATCTATTTATTCCACTATGGTTTGTGCTCCACATATCCTGAGAATGGAAGACCATAGTCAAAAAAAGAGGACTAAGGAACAAAAGACAAATGTTTGGAACAATTATTCTGCAAATATCAGAGTATTGATTCCATGGGTTGAAGGGCCCAATAAGGTAGTTGTAGAAATCTAAATAATGAAGAAGAATCTGAAAATTCTAGACGTTCCTTTGGGATGGCTACTGTCAGTAATGCAGACAATGTGTGAGACTTATCCAGAGATTTTACAAAAGGAGACTTCAGTTACATTCAAAGATTAATGGCTGGCTAGTGGTGAAAATGTTAGTCCAGTGTGAAGCCCTGGACCATGTGAAGGAACATAAACCAAGTGGTTCTAAGAGAAGAGCGAAGTGGAGGAAGAAGGGAAAGTTGTGATAACGTACAAGTTAAGTTGAGCCCAGCTTCTCTGGCTGATGGCTGATGGCTTCCTTTCTAGCCTCAGGAAAGCAGGTAAGTGAGCAGCCCTTCTCCTTCTGTGACCTAGCCTGTCAGCCATCACTGAAAGATGCGGTCCTACAGACAAGGAGGAGATTACTTGAATAATGCAACACATGACTCCACCTCCTCCTATTTTTATCCCATTCTTTTAAAATGGCAAGCTTATTATTTGCCGAATAACTGGCTCTGGAATTATAGGAAATGAAAGTCAGATTGAAGGTAGATTCATACATGATTTTAAAAAATGATCTACAGGCATTATTGGTTTGAAGTCGGGAACTCTTAAGATTCAAACTGAGATCCTTTCAATCATTGAACAAGTGTTCTACTACTGAGCTATAAATCCAAAATTCATGTTACTTTTTGAAACAGGGCCCTACTAAATTGCTGAGGCTGTCCTTGAATTCACTCTGAGCCCCTAGAGGCCTCAAAGTTAATATTTTCTTACCCCAGCTTCCTGAGTAACTATGATTACAGGCCTGTCTCACACACACACACACACACACACACACACACACACACACACACACACACATACACACACACACACAAATAAATTTTATTTTTAAACAAATTATTGTTTACTATTAAAGTCTGCTTTATGTTTTCATGGAAGGCAAGAAAGATTTCAGATACCCTCTACATTTTTAAAGTTATTTTCTTTTTATGTAAGAGTTGAGTGTTGGATAGAATGATATAAGGTTTATATGTAACTCTTAAAATGATTCAGACTCTAGTGTCAGCCCTTCAAAACACTGCTTCCCAAATCATAATATGATGCTTACTCTGTCAACATTTTACAAAGAGTCTTCTGAATCTCTGGGCTCATCAAGCATTATAATGGATTAGCCAGGGCATGCTGGTTTCTGCTATGGATGTATCTTAAGCCTGCTCAAGGAAATAGAAAATTGTCATGGAGGCATAGATAATGCTTGTGTCTCCAGGTCAAAAGCCAGGGGCTGGGGTGGGCCCTGAGGCCTGAAAACATGGAAACCATGTTCTCTCCTCCCTCCTCTTTGTCTCCTGCTGTATGTACAGGCTCCAGGGTTGCTTTTTCCTTCTGGCCCACACTGCCTATTCACTTGATCTATGACAGCACTGCCTATTGGGCAGACACTACACCTATTGGTTTAAATTATTGGGAGAGAAGGTCCTAATGACTCTACAAACCCTAACCTATCATTGTGTGTTCATGGTGAACTACTCTTCAAAGGGGCAGGGTATGCTGCTATTAAAGCCTTGCCTATACAGCTGAGACTCTCAAGAACACTCTTAGAGGGGCAACATTTTGCAGATGGGCGTGGAGAACAGACCAGCCTTACTGCCCACCATATCCAATGCACAGACACTTTTGGGGAAATTATTAGGAGAAATGTTTTCAGAATCCAGACATGCTGGCTGAAAGTGGGAGCCTGCATGTCAAGTTTAATTTCTGTGTGTTTATGTATAGACTGAAAACCAAGGACAACAGAGGTTTCGCAAACAACAGAAGCGAAAACGTCAAACAAGTAAAAATCAATAAATAACTGTCTTGCAGGCTTAGCTAGACAGAGAAAATAGTTTAATTGTTTCTCTTCCAGAAGCTTAAATAGCAAGAGCTAATGGAATTTGAATTTTAACCTCTTGTAAGAGAGACTCATTGCCCTTTCAGATTCACTACTGCATTTGAGAATTGTAGTGTTAAATATTTAATATTCTTACTTTAATTCTGAGTACACTTTAATTACTCTAGATAATGTGGAAAATTGCTTTCTTGTTCAAATTTATATATATAATGGAAGAAAAATATAAAATTGTATTACAAATGATGCTCTTTGGATAGCACTAAATTACTATAAAAATGAATACAGAATTAAGTTCTCAGTATAATACTTTCAAAGAAATTATATATCATTTTGCTGAAATGGAAACAATTGACTTACCATCATTAATACATGATTATGACACAAGGAGTGTTGGCTGGGCCATGATCAGAGCACTATAGATATTCTCAGGTCCGGCATATGTGGACTCTAGTATTGCATCCACCTTCTTAGGGATTCCTGTTGTGAATATTGTTGTGAAATGCCTTGTACTGGAACATCATTTGTTTAAAGTGACTAGTGTTGAGCAATTTTGAGAACTATAAACTCTCTTACCTCCTTCTCACCTCCATCATTACCTTCTGACTGAAGCTAAGAGGGAAGAACAAAATGACATGAAAACCCCGGTGCAGTGCACCTACAGGGCCTGTGTCCTTCCGCACAAGAGCTTGGCAGCATTGTGGCAGCAGACACCACGGGCCAAAGTAATTCTTAGACTTATCACCAAACAACAAAAACCAAACAAGCAAACAAAACCACCCCCTGCGGGGAAAAAAAACAAAAACAAAAACTTGTTTTAAGGTGTATGTGTGACAATAGCTCTGCTTTAATATTTAGGGGTGATTGAGGTCCTGCCTGTAAACACAATACTCTATCACCACCTGCACAGTTCCTCAGGAACTTTTAATCTCTGTTGCAAAAGCTTACCAACGATTCTCAAAGTTTCCTGCCACCCTCCACTAAGTCAAATGTACACATCTATAGTAAAGCAAGACTGAATATTCATTCAATAAGATGTCAGAGTGAAATGGTTCACCATATGTGATGTGATAATGAATCTGAAATGATAAACTCCTCTTCACTGGAGAGGCAGTGATACAAGAACTGTGAACTAGATGAGTAGCTGAAAGCCCTCCAAAACAACCCTTTCTTTATTAGTTAAACATCTTAGAAACAGATAACATTTAGAATATTAATTTCTTTTAGTCTGACATTTGATGATAGTGAAAAAAGAAAACTACAAGGACATTCAAATGAAATGCAGCACAATAAAAGAGTACTCTGGATACTATTGTCTATTTAGGGTGTGTAATAATACAGAAAAAAAAGATTGCTGGCACAGATATGAAGACCAGGAGGAAAAACGTGGAGCTGAAGTTCCAAGTGAGTAGGGAGGGCGTAGAGTAGGACAGGACTGGTCTCCATGAAACAGTATAAAACCAGTGGTTTTCAACCTTCCAAATGCTGGGACCCTTTAATAGAGTTCCTCACGTTGTGGTGACCCCCAACCATAAAGCTATTTCTGTTGTTACTCCATAACTGTAATTTTGCTACTGTTACAGATCATAATGTAAATATCTGTGTTTTCTGATCATCTTTGGGGTTCATAACCCACAGATTGAGAACCACTGTACAAACTAACAGGTGATTTCTGTGCAAATCTGTGCTGTGTGGAGGCTGCAGAGGAGGGTGACTGGAGAGGATCTCTGAAATGAAGACTGTGGACTCTCAAAATCAAGAGTTAACTATTCAGGGCTGGAAAAATCAATCAGCAATTAAGAGCACAAACTGCTCTTCCAGAGGAACAGAGTTTAGTTCCCAATGGCTAGCTACCACCTGTCACTCCAGCTGCAGGGGACCCAACACCCTCCCCTGGCCTTCAGGGTTACTGTACTCATTTCCACTAACCCACACACATAGACACATAATTAAAATAAAAGTAAAATCTTTTAATAAAGACTTAGTGTTCAGAAAAACATGAAAAAAGGTGAAATTGAATTCCAAAAGCCATTTCTGTTTGCTTTTTATACAACTTCTGGAGCAGGTTGTAGGCTTTCCTCTTGTTCTAAGTCCAAAAGGCAATAACAACAAAGGATGGGACTATCATATCTTAGATCAAAAGGCATAGCTTAATCTAATTAGTAGAAAAATCAGGCAACTCCAAATATTCCAAGCAACTCTCTGTTGCTTAGAAATGTTAGCACCACCAACAAAGAAGGGCCTGATGGATAAACTGTTTCAAAGGACCAGTGAGAGGAGGAACAGCTCTGGCCTGCATTCTGAACAACAGAAATCATTATGGGAAATATTAGTGAGCCATGCAAGGAGGAAAGCTGTTGTAACTCCATCATTCAGGCAAATTACCAGTTCAACATCAGCTTGGGCTACAGAATGAGTTCCTCTCTTACAAAGCAAACAAACCAACAAGCCAAGGGTTGTATGATGTATGTTGGTTAAAATACTGACTATGACAGGTGCACTGTGGTTATGAGACCAAGCACTTGTTCTTAAGATGTTTGAAGTAAAGTATTAGCTGGAAAGGGCCACGACGTGTGTCATATCCTCCAATGATCCAGAGTCCAGGACAAGCAGCTAGGGAATACATTTTGAAGAATTGGTGCATCCAAACATGGACCACAGCCAGTCATAATTCTACTATACGTAAAATTTTTGCTTAAGTTTGGAATTCCTTCAAAATAATGATACCCAAAAAATGGCATGAGGTTCATGCTGTGTTTCTGGCCATGGTAAATTATGCACATTGAACATCTTTCATCCTTAAATGAAAATAATGTTACTTCTATGTGGTAATGTCTGAAGATAATAGAATAATGTGGACAGTGTAATAGTATTTACTTTGGCTAAGAGTCAGGGAAATATAGGAATGAAAGATGACTTTTTAGTCTAGAGAACAATTTAGCTTTTATTTTACAATAATTATAGAGGTATATTTCAGTTAAAATAGTTTCTCATGTAGCCCTGGTTAACCCAAAATGTACTATATAGTAGAGGATGACCTGGAACTCCTGATCCACTACTTCCAATTTCTGGGATTACAACAGGTGTGTGCCACTGTGCCTGGTCTTAGCTTTATCTTTAACATGAAGTGTTACAGTAAAATTAAGCAAAAATGAAAGTGGGAAGCAACAAAGCATGTTTGCTGTGATGGTACAGACTTTTATCAAATGCTGTGGCCAGGAAGCCATCTCTGAGAGCTCCTTCTATATTAGTTACTTCTGTTTATGATAGATCATGAAAAAAAGCAACGTACCAAAGAAAAAGCTCATTTTGGCTAATGGTCCCAGCATGTCTGTCTGTAATGGATAGGTAGGCACAGCAACAGATAGCCAGAGCAGGAAGCTGAAGGATCTCATTTTAACTGGACACACAAAGAGAAATTAAATTGGAAGTGGGGTGAGGCCATAAGCCCTCAAAGCCTGCACTCAGTGACATATGTCCTCCAACAAGGCTCCACCTCCTAAGGATCCCATCACCACCCTAGACAGTGCAACCAACATGGGACCAAGTGCTCAAGTATTTCAACCTGTGGGAAATGTTTCTCATTCAAAGTCACAGTGGCTCCATTTTTTTAGATTCCAGTTAAATGTGACAATATGACCATAGCACACCATATCCAGGGAGGTTCAATTTAGTGTAAAAAACAATTATCAGTGTTCCTTGGGTATAAAGTATTCTACAATTGGCTAGAAGTGAGTACAGAAATAAATTCTTTACTCTTCTAGTTCAGCTCTATTTTACATATCCCCAAACCTCCTGTTTTCTTTACCCTTTCACTGAAACAATAAAATTTTAGTAAATCACAGCACAAATATATAGTAAATTATATATATATATATATACATATGTAGTATATATACTATATATAGTAAATTACACACACACACACACACACACACACACACACACACATACACACACATACACATACAATTTACTTCAGGAGTGAATGAAATTTTGTCTAGAGTTACTATAACCAGGCTCATTATGATGCTGAACATATCTGTGAATCACTTGTCTTGTTCCTGAAGTTGTAGTTCAATATTATGGAAAAACTTGTAGAATTGTTTGTGTGTTGTCCATTATAACCTAATTCATATCAATAAATTATTCTTCATCGAAATACCAACCTTACTTATACTTTAATAAATATCAAATTCAACGGCCTCTTCTTGAAGGATACCTTCATTTGTGAAGTTTGACTCTGCCAATCATTCTGATCCTTTTTCCTGAAATGTTTCTCTCACACATCTAGCAATGTCTGCTTTCTCTGACCTCCTATCTCTCCTGACCTCTGAACTCTTCTGTCCTCTGTTCTCCAACTCAAGGCTTCAGATAAGTCTTCATTTCCAGACTGGTCTTTCTCTTTTTTGTTAGTTTGTTGGTTTTATTTTCTATGTGCTTTAGATTTATTTTATTTTATTTTATTTTATTTTATGTGTCTTAGAGTTTTGCCTGCATGCATGTCTTTGACTGGTGCCTGTGGAGGTTGGAAGAGGCCATCAGATACCACGGAACTGGTGTTGTAAACTGGTGTTGAACACTGAACCCAGGACCCCATGAAAGAGAACCAAGTGCTCTTAACCAGCCCCCACTGCTCTTCTGTCTCAACTGCTGAGCAATATGGCTTCACTTCATATCTATACAGTCTCTGGGTATCACACAGTCCATGTTGTACCAAGCTTCTGCCAACCTCAGTACCTACAAAATAACAAGTTCTCTTCACCTACATGAAATGCAATAATTTGAAATGGGAAGCAGACAAATTAGGAGGTTTATGTCATGGGATAGACCTCCTATAACAACAGCAGCCACTGTTCTGCTGAGAACATATGGGGGGGGGGCTCCTTATGTATTCCTTACTGTATTTTCTATAAGAAAAGAAAAGTACTCCTTGTGGAAATTCAACTTGGGTGAGCTATAGTCAAACTGACTAAGACTGAGGAAAGGTGGGGATATCAGAAGGGTTCAGGGAACAGAGAGGGAAATACAGACAAAGGAGAGAGAAGACAATCTGGGAATATATTTAGGCCTTTTTATTTGTCCTTCACTGAAACAGAAAGCTGTCTCTCTGGACTGTCACTTGAAATGTTTAACTTGCTGAGATACGACTATCTTTCAAGAACTCATAAAGAAACTGGCTCCCATTAGTGAAGAGCACTATACATTAATGTTTAAAAGCCTCCCATGCAGAAAGAACTAAGTTAAAATTACAACTTAAATACTACTTTTTAGCTTGAAAGAGACCTCATTGTGTTAGATAATTCAAGAATGTTGAAGAAAAGTAACTAAAAAATAATTCTCCAAGTTTGTAAAATCCAATATTCTATACTCCAGGCAATCTTCATATTGCTCAGTCACTGTAAATTAGATTATTCTTGAGATTATATTTAAGTCAAGGCAAGATGGTCTTCTCTTTACAAATGCAATTAAGTCTCATGAGTGGAAATCTTGTTAACTATTGTCAGGATAATTGAAATTGATTTGTGTTTACTAAACATTGTGAATACTAATCAAATATTAAACACTCAAGTGTTCCAGGTGCATTTAAACCTTTGGCAGTCTCAGAACTGCTTGAAGAGATTTCTTGTCCCAGAAGTGAGCATTTTGTTTCAGCATTTTCTTCAAAATATATTAGGAGAAATAGAGAGGTATCCTTCATTACCTGCATGCAATTCCCAGAGTTGGGAAGCATGTGGACTAGGTCTGGGGATCACGTTCTTTGTGTTTTATTTCCAGTGCTGCAAACAGCAAGTCGACTTTTTCCCTGCTTCATTCCATTCCCGGTTTGCAGTTCTCTGCTCCTCACAACATTGCAGAGCTTCACAGAATAGGTTTTATAGGAGACAAATATTACCAGCAATTTGGAAATCAGGTTGGAGATAATGTCTGGTGGCTCACATGCCCTGGCCTGGTGACTTGGCTTGCTTCAGTGGTTTTTTTCTTAATGGGATGGATGCACTGGCTCTATGAGGCTTAAAGAAACTCTGCCGATACAAAAATAAACCCACCACAGTCATTGGTTTTGAGGAAATTTTACAGTTGTTGCTTAACCTGCTCCCTTATGCCCTGCAATATTCATTAGCAGATTCCTCTGTTTATGACTGATATTATATGGAAATGGTTATGGGAAGCTAGCAGATGTAACTACTGAAATAAATTAGTAGGAAAGTTCTGCTTTTTACAGATGGCTCTATCAAGTATGCTTTTTCTCCATTCATCTTAACACTTATTTTTCTTTCAACAGAAAACTTTTCTTTACTGACTATGGGGACGTTCCCAAAGTAGAGAGATGTGACATGGATGGGATGAACAGGACAAGGATAGTTTATTCCAAGGCAGAACAGCCGGCTGCCCTGGCATTGGACCTCGTCAACAGATTGGTTTATTGGGTAGATCTCTACTTGGACTATGTGGGAGTAGTAGACTACCAAGGAAAAAACAGGCATACTCTTGTTCAAAGTAGACAAGTAAGTACAACTTTGTTAGAAAAATGCAGCTACAGTAATAAACTGAATGCATGGTACTCTTCTAAAGATTAAAACTTGTAGCATTGAAAATACCTTAAAGATAAGATTTAATGGCTCACAAACTTAAGATGCATATTTTATTTGGGAGGATGTTCTAGTCAC
>CABHPP010140222.1:0-10056 GCA_902168425.1 Peromyscus attwateri
AGAGAGAGAGAGAGAGAGAGAGAGAGAGAGAGAGAAAGAAAGAAAGAAAGAAAGAAAGAAAGAAAGAAAGAAAGAAAGAAAGAAAGAAAGAAAGAAAGAAAGAAAGAGAAAGAGCTAGAAAGTCACAGTGTTTAGGATTGTGAGGAACTTGGGAGGTTGTGGGTTGTTAGAGACATAAACTGAAAATACGGATCCATAGTCTCTCACCTGGGGCTTCAGCCCCTGTGCTTCCCAAACCTGTAGTAATTCTGGGTTAGGAATAAACATTGCAAATAAACAAATAAACAGACACAATAAAAAACAGATCCTAAAACTTATAGGGAGAAAAATTAGTTCACACAAAGAGTATCAGGAATTAAAACAGCATTGGTTCCAATAACAATAACGCACTGCTTTTTGATCTCTAGAAAGATTTAAGGGAACTCTTTCAAAATTCAGATTTCTAGACAGAGCCGATTTTAACCTAGTGTAAAGATAACATCATTTTAGATGTTTAAATGCTCAATGTTTTACCTTTCATAGACTCTTGTTTTAGAAAAAAAAATGTAGACTATGCTCGTTGAAAACTGAGGAGATCTATAAACGGAAGGAAGTAGAGGCTCCTCTGAATGTCAGCTGTGGAGGAAGCGTGGATGGGAATCGGTCTCTATTACACAATGCTGAGGAAAGCATCCAGAGGAAGAGTGCTCAGATTTAGACCAGCAGCGGCAGCAGCAAACCCTGATATACTTGACTCTGTGGTGGACAGAACCAAAGGGCGTACTACAGAACTATGAGAACAATTAATGTTGGTGGTTGTACAAGCTAAGAAAAAGGTATTGGGGTTAATAATTCTAGGAACACTTTGAAAATGTGAACAAAAAATGAAACATAATTATGTTATGCTGTTCACCTTAAGTAAAAGAAAAAAAAGCATTAATTTCCATAGTCTTAGTAATATAAACTCTACTGATTTACCCGCAAAGTACTGTGTCAATTAGGAAGAGTGGCAAGTAGGGAGAGCAGTGACGAGAGAATGTCATAACCTCATATGTGACGACAGGTCTTTAAATTTCAAAAATAATAAGTCCAAAATGGAGGTTAAAGCACATTATTTTAAATTATAGAAGAAGAAAAGACTAAAGATGTAGCTCAGAGGTAGAGTGCTTGCTGTAAGATGAGTCCATGGATTTGGTCCCCAGCTTTGCAAGAAAATAAAATCAAGACAGAGAGCCACTCATGGTAGAACACATCTGTAATCCCAGCAATCCAGAGGCCGAAGCAAGAGGATCATGCATTGAAAGCCAGCCTGTGGTGTAGAGTGAGACTTGGTCTCCAAAAAAATTGTTCTAATTAATTTAATTATGGAGAAAAATGTCACAGGAAAGTATGTTGGGCTAGATAGGTTTTGAGAACAGAATAAATGCTGGGAAGAATTCTTAATTTGAATGTTCTACGATATGACAGCATCTCATTTCATTGCTGGCCTGGAACTCCTGGGTGGAGCCATGCTCCTACCTCAGCCTCCTGAACAACCAGATTACTCCTTTTCTTAAAAAGAACTTGGAGGAGGTGGAGAGGTGCATCTGTGGTTAAGAGCACTTGCTGCTCTTCCAGAGGACCATGCCAGATGGCTCGCTATCACCTATAACTCCAGTGCCAGAGGAACCAATGCTCTCTCCCGGCCTCCACAGTAAGCTACACATGCTCATCTACACACAGGCGCAGACATTTACACAAATAAAAATAAGATAAATCTTTTACAAAAGCATCTTGGAAATACTATTAGATTTCTAAAAATACATTCATGAGTTATTTTTAAGAAGAATGAAAATTGGTTTACTTTAGCAGGCATCTGGGGCTCCCTGATGGTGTGTCTGCAACACTTGCAAAGATCATTATACAAAATGAGAAAAACCAACATCCAAAGAAGAGGAAGGTAACCAGCAGGCCATTATTGGCTTTGTTACTGAAATAATCACATGGCAATTTGGTAGAGAATTCAAGAGACAGTCAAGGTGATTTGGAGAGTTTATCCTTATGCCCATGTATATAATAGTATTATATCCATGCGTATCTATTTATAATAGTTATATTTCATAGGTGTATATGCTACATATATTCCAAATGTGGGAAGAGCTTGGTATCCTGGTGAATGATGTTTATATCATGAATGATCTTGGATTTCATCTCTGTGCTGTAATAGAAAAAAAGTCATGGCTTTTAAATGAGCTCATTTATTGACTGTGTTTTCTGTTTGCCTTCTGCCTTGTACTTATAGAGTTATAACACTTAGAATTGGAAGGGACAGGGGATTAGATTAAGATGGCTAACAGGGCACAGATGTCTAAAACTGACAGAAGAGATTATGTGTTTAAAATGATAAACTCGTAACAGAGCTGGAGCACAGCAAGGCATATTCTTGTGGGTCAGAAAGAATGAATTCCTCAGGAAGAGAAGGCAAGCAGGATTGGATCAATAGAGGAAGCTCTTTTCAAAACTCCACAGTGTTCTTAAGACAGTCTACTCCATTGGTAAAGAGATGATATCTACAAGTTTACAGTTCTCTCATTTAGAGTCTTATGTCTTTACAAATAGCAAAGGCCTGTTGTAGAAAGGAGGATTCAGTCTGGATTGCTCTGAGCCTCTATCCACAAGTTGGAGGTGGCAGTGTGAGCAAAAAGGGAACCCATAGAAAAAAATTGGGGGTTAATGGTTTCTGAAATACATAAGGAACATTGCATGGGGTGACCTCTGACCTCTACTTACCAAACAGAGGTGGCTATCCTCAGGAGGTCAGAGTGATTGTAAACTGCTGAATAGTGTTTTGTTGGTTAGTTTTTTGTCCACTTCACACAATGTGGAGTCATTTGAGAATAGGGACCCCCAAATGAGAAAATGTCCCCATGATCGATCTGTAGGCAAACCTGTAGGGGATTTATGTGCAAAGGCCCAGCCTACTGTGAGTAGGGCCATTCTTGGGCAGGTGATCCTGAGTGATATAAGAAATCAAACTGAGCAAGGCATGGAGAGAAAGCCAATAAGCAGTGTTCCTCCATGGGCTCTGATTCAGATCCTACCTCCAGGTTCCTGTCTGAGTTCCTTATTGGCTTCCCCTGATGATAAACTGGAACCTCTAAGCCAACAAACCCATTCCTTCCCAAATTGCTTTTGGACATGGTGTTTGTCAGAGCAATAGGAAGGAAGCAAACTAAGGCTGGTGCCTTAGAACTATCTAAAGTGTAAATGGAGAATCCTCATACCCAAGAGACTATTGCTGCACGGTCTGACAAGGCAGACCCAGCAGTGCTTGAGAAGGCTGGGAAGCAGGTAAAGTAATCACAGACAGACTGCAAGGAGACTTCACGATGAATATGAGCTCACAGCTGAGAAGAGTCAATGTCTGAGAAAAGCTAATATCCCAAAGAGTGAGCAGGAGGTATTTTTTTTTCTGAGAGCCTTGCATTAATACCCTCAGAGGGGTAAGAGAGGATGTTGTGTCCTAGAGACTAGAACTTTTTTTTTTTTTTTAAGAGAAAACTGCTAGGAGACTTGGCGGGGGAAAAACTATGATGGTCACACTGAGGTTCTTTGGGATCTGATCTGCATTTCACTTTGTACTGTCGATAGACAAGGAAACACCCTATGGCCACAGACCGACCACTGTGTTGCTGGAAAGCTCACATTTGTAAGTCCTTATATAGACTCTTGCCTCTTTGCCCCAAGCCTGTTTGTCCCTGGCCTTTCATTAGAACCTATCAAGTCACCTTCCTTTTCCTTAAGAATGCCTTTCGAATAGCTGCTTTTTGCCTTCATGGTCTTGTCTCCAAACTAAATAGTAGCTCATTCATAGGCTTCTCGCCCAACCGCTTTCTGAACTTTATTCTTCTGCTAACCTTGTCCCAAAGCTCTTTTTAGATTATCCTTAACATCTAAACCAGAGGCCATTCCAGAAGGCCCATAGTTGTCTGTACTTCAGATGTTTTGCTTTATTTTTCACAATGATATTATTACTTCCTCTGATTATGCAGCTACTATTAATACATGTAAGTCCACATGAGCATAGTGCCTTCCCCAAAGAACTCCAGGAAATGAGTAAGCAGGTCTGTTTCTCTAATGTTTTCTGTTGGGTTCATCTGTTTAGTAAATATTTATGAACTTCAAGCCTTGCTCCAGAGACAGTACTAGGTGCTATTGGGACTCCTGAGGAATTTGAAGCAGAGCTCCTGCCTAAAGAAGCTCATCATCTGATAGGACAGAGAAGATACGTGTCTAAATAACCTCCAGCTTAGAGCATGGTGCAGATGGGGGGATAGAGCTGTGAATAGACAGGCACACACACACACACACACACACACACACACGAACGAAAAGCAGAAATACTTCCCAATCAACAGGATTTCAGAAGGCTAGAGTCAGAATGCCAGCTCAGATTCCTTCCCTGGACTTGGATCTTGTTATCCTAACTTCCTGTTCCGGGTGTGTCCTCAATTCCAGGACTCAATGAGTGCTTATTTGTTCTTATTACTCTCCTGGGCTTAAAGATCAGCAAAGAAGCCTGGCTTTCAGAATCAGGCATTCAGTAATCCTATTTCTTCATATAAGCACACACACACACACACACACACACACACACACACACACACACACTGCAAATTGTAAGTAGGGAGTTGAGTTGAATGGATATGTGTGCATCCATTATATAAAAACACTATTCACATAACCAAGAGGCAGAAGCACCCCAAGTAGCCACTGATGGATGAATAGATGGACCGCCTGTGGTTACACACACAATGTAGTATTGTTCTGTCAAAGCATGGAACTTCTGACACATGCCACAATAGGAATTACTCCTCAAGATGTTATAGGAAGTGAGATGAGCTAGTCACAAAATGTCAAACTTTAAATGATTCCACTTACATATTATTCATAGAGATGGAAGGACAATGATGTCTGCCTTGGGGCAGGGCCCTGGGAGAGCGGGGAAACAGTGTTTGGTGGCTAACGAGCTTCAACTGGAGAAGAAGAAATAGTTCTACAGATGGTCATGTTAGTTGTGCATCAGTGTGAACGTGTGTATGTGTGTGTCTATTTGTATTTGTAAGTACGCAGTCCTGAGTGTGCACCTGTGAAGGCCAGTGGGTGGTCCTCTTCTACTCCTGTCCTACACCTTGTTCCCTCAAGGCAGCATCTCTCACAGAATGAAGAGCGTGCTGCTGTCCATCAAGGCCAACAGGCTGAAGTTCCAGGGACCCTTGTGTCTCTGCCTCCCAGTTCTGGAGTTACTACAGGCACATGTGACCGCAGCTGGCTGAAGCAGGCTTTTTTGGACTGCCAGCCCTCAAGTCACAGCACAGAGACTTACTATGAAAGCTTGGCCTTTAGCTTAGGCTCGTCCCACTAGCTCTTCTAACTTAATTAACCGATTTCTATTCATGTGCGTTCTATCGTGTGGCTTGTAACTTTTACCTCTCCTCTTGCATGTCTTATTCCCTCTACATCCAGCTGTCAGCCCCGACTTTCTTCTTCCCAGAGCTCTCTCTGTCCAGAAGTCCCACCTACACCTCCTGCCTAGCTATTGGCCATTTAGCCTTTTATTAAACCAATCACAGTGACACATCTTCACACAGTGTAAAGAAAAT
Organism: Peromyscus attwateri; assembly: GCA_902168425.1. Taxonomy (NCBI): domain Eukaryota; kingdom Metazoa; phylum Chordata; class Mammalia; order Rodentia; family Cricetidae; genus Peromyscus; species Peromyscus attwateri. The sequence goes on from CABHPP010140222.1 coordinate 5,622, forward strand.
TCCACAACAGCTGGCTTTTAATATGGATGCTGGGGATCTGAACCCAGGTCCTCATGCTTACATGACAAGCACTCTTACCCACGGAGCCACCTCCCTTCCCCTGTGAATGAACTTGATACCACAAAAGTGCATACTTAAAATACAGTTAAATGGCATGTGTTTGTGTGTGTGTGTGTGTGTGTGTGTGTGTGATGTGAAGGTACTCTTTGGGGCTAGAAAAGGGTGTTGGATCCCATAGAACCAGAGTCACAGGTGGTCATGAGGCAACTGATATGGGTACTAGAGACCGAACTCTGGTCCCTGGAAGAGGGGCAAGTGCTCTTGACCACTGAATACTCTCTCCAGCCCCTTAAATGACAAATGTTACACTATGCATACTTTACTACAATGAAGACTCATCCTAACCTTGCACTTTTGATATTACAGGATTCCATTCTTCAACTCTTCTGGCTTTTACCCACAACCTTGCCTTTCCTTCTGAGTTGTGGGTTGACTTGAAGGTACTGCTTACATAGAACAAGTTCAAGGCTGCTATGACTGTGATGCACTATTAGCTAAGGAAGAAGAATGCTAAGAGAGAGAGAGTTGGTCTTCAGCGGCCATAACCAACAAATCAACACAGGAATCCTCTGGGGCGAGGCTCACATTCCACTCATGGCCTCACCTTTCCATAAACCGTTGTGGAGGAAGCCCATGCACCAAGCAGGAGTCTTTGGATGTATCTGGACTGAACTTGAAATGAGAACTCCCTATCCCATCTGGGGCAATCCACTTTCTTCTCTAGAAGCTCATGTCTTCTCTGGAAGCTCATGGAGAGTTCCTCCAGCATTTGTCCCTCCAGCCCTAGAGAACAGTCTCACACTCAAGGCGGCAGCCTTAGCTCCTAGTGCTGGAGAGTTCAAGTTGGCAAACAAGCCATCAGACTGGGAAGGAATGTAATATTTGTGCCATGAGTAGCACTCTATTAATTTATACTGAACGGGTTGTTGAATTTTAATTATGTATAATGCATTATAGTCCACTAAAGACTGTCCAGAACTCACTCGGTAGAATTATAGCTTGCCAATTTAACTAGCCAGCTTGCTCTAGATATCCCATCTCTGCCTCCCACGGACTGGGTTTACATAGATGCTGAAGACTCTAGTCCTCATACTTGCATGGCCAGCACTCTTTCCCCCAAGCCATTTCCCTAGCCCCATCGATACATCTTTTTCTGTTGACCATTCTGCCACTGTCATGGACTCTTAGGCAAATGTGCTCAGGGAGGCCCCTATAGCATGACATCGTATAATAGGCTGAATTCTCTCTTCTCTCAAATTCAGATGTTGAAGAACTGACCCCAATATTCAGAATATGACTATATTTTCAGATAGGAGTATCAAAGGGGTAATTAATCATTATACTCCGTTAGGGCAGCTATAAGAAAGCACTATGGATCTAATGGTTTATAACCAACACAATTTATCTCATAGTTACGGCAGCTAGAAAGTCCCAGGTTAAGGTGCTGCAGATTCAGGGCAATATGTCCTGGTTGTACGTAGCCCCTTCTGGTGGTGCTCTCTTGTGACAGCAGGTCAAGGATGCTCCCTCTGTAATCTTTGGTAAGGATATTAATATTTATGAGGGTTTGGTCCTCATGATCTAATCACTCATGTATTCATCTCTTTTTTTATTGCTATAATAAAATGCCTGAGGCTGGATAACTTTATAAAGAAAAAAAAGCTTTAGTTAGTTTGCAGTTCTGGAGATTTAAGGGCATGTTACCTGGGTTGGGTGTGGTGATGCATGCCTATAATCCCAGCACTCAAGAGGCAGAGGCAGGCAGATCTCTATGAATACAAGGCCAACCTGGTCTACATGGTGAGTTTCAGGACATCCAGGGCTACTAAGTGAGACCTTGTCTTAAAAAAGCCAAACACTTAAAAAAAAGGGGGGGGGGGGGGGGGGGAGACATGATACCAGCATGTTGGGCTCTGGGAAGGGCCTCACTGCAAATGAAAGCATTATGTTAAGAGTACATTTGAGAAGGGAAGATCACTTTGTCAAACAGGAAGTAGGGAAAAACAGAAAAGGCTTGATGTCATGAGAACTGAAAGTCCCACAAAATCTACTTTTGTCCTTTTCAAGAGCAGTGTCCCCAATAATATAAAGACTTTATGCTGCCCCCGTCCCTGGAAACAGGCTCCATTGCTAACACTGTGACACTCAGCGGCAACCATATCCTACAAGTACTTAAGAGACACATTCAAAATACATCTAGATCCTCTTGCCTCCTGAAAGCCCTTGCCTCCTAATCTCTTGAGAGTTAGGCTCGGCCCTAGCAAACAAGTGCGTTCAATCCTTGCCCAGATGACTTCTCTTACAATGAATAATCTTGTTCCCTTCTGTGGCATTTCATGGCAGTAATCAAATTCGAGACATTGGGAGTGAATTTGTTGAATTCATGAGGGAAAAACAAAAACAGCAGAAAAAAATAAAAACAAACAAACAAAAACCCACACAGCTAAATAAAGCACCCCAGCAACATTGTGTGCTTTAGGAAAGAAAAGAAATGGAGGAGAGATTGTAGGTTGCACCATGCTGCAGTTCAGCAAAGGCTGGTGGGCTGGAAAAGTAGGTTTGTTTTTCTCCCATTTCCTTCCCATGTAGGAAGGCTCCCTGGAGCTGGAACCGCCACAGTAACATCCAGCCCCTGTCACTTACTCACCACCAACAGTTCACTCCAACTGTGCAGTTGAATAAGGACATCATCCAGATTACAATTTACATGAACACAAACGCTCTCACTCTCCTCCCAGAAGAAAGATGCACCTCTGGCAGTCAAATACTAGGTGGTTGGCTCCATAGCTCTGTGTCCCCATACATCCCTTCTCCATCACCCCCACTTACCTAACTGCATCCCTGGGTCCCAACACCTCCCAGTTTGGGTATGTCTCCAAATCAGCCTTAAGACTGAAGGAATTCCTGGGCTCAGGCATCCTTCTCATCCAATGGTCCCAACGTACTGGCCAAATTTCTTCACAAAATTCTGGCCCATTTTGCAAGTTGACCTCCCGATTTCTGGAGTGTTCTGCGCGCTTCTCAATTTGCCATGCCCCGCCATTCCCTGTTTGCCTGTGGCTGCTGCGCTTGGATTACACTTTCTGCTCTTCCTTGGACAGAATCATCCCGTTCATCTGAGCAAGCCCTATAAGTTGTTCTAGCTGAGGGTTATGAGCCTCTCCCTAGTCCCCAGTCTAATGCTGATGCTACCCTTTTAGACCTATTAAGAAGCCTCTCCCTGCCCAGCTAACTTTTTATGGGAACAATGCATCTCCTTTACTGTTCAAGTCCAGTCAATATTTAAATGCTTCTCCCTTGTTCTCAACTTATGAGAGGAATTTTTGCATCACACTTGAAGGCAAAACAGCAGCAGTATTTACTGAAAGCTGGGCAAGAGATTTGCCCTTATGTTCTCCTCCATCAGTATCGTCTGTCTGGCAGGCTAAGGAGCGCAGCCTGATTTCACACCCAAGTACATGTTAGATGCACTAGAAAACATCGTTCACAAAACATAAAATTTGGCTGGCTACTCTCAACCGAAGCTTGTGAGTGTACTGTGTGTGTGTGTGTGGCGGGGTATGTATGAACATGTGCACACACACACACACACACACACACACACACACACGCAGGCTGAGGCCAGAGGATAACCTCGGATATCAGTCCTCTGGCACTGTCCATCATTTTGCGAGTCGGCAAGGCTGGCTGGCCAGTGAGCCTCAGGGACCTGTTTGTCTCAGACTCTCCAGGGATGGCATTACAAACTTGAGCTTTAACATCTGGCATTTTTTTTTAATGAGTTGTGGGGATCATACCCGTGTCTTCATGATTTGAGTAACTGGGCTATCTCTCCAGCCTTCATTTATGCTCTTAAAAATTTTTCATCTTTTGTTTTGCTTCTGAGATGGGGGTCTCGACTTGTTTGCCCAGGTTGGTCTCAAATTCTGGGCCTCAAGTCATGCTTCTATCTCAAACTCCATTTTGGTTTGTTGTCTTTGGGGGTGGGGAGGAGGGTGACCAATGAAGTCAGCTAAGCCATGTTATTTTGCACACTCCTACTGGCTCCTAGACTGAATAATACCCTTGCTCAGGTCATCACGCTCTCATTCTCTTCATCTAGCCGATTACAGGCTGCTACAGTTCTGCGATGGCTTTCTTTGCCCTCCCATTTCATTTTGAGCATTCTCACTCCAGTGGGTCTCCCTGTTCAAAGCCAGACCATTGTGTGTGCCGAGCTGATTCTGCCCAGGGCTGGGCAGGGTGTGCTGGGAGCAGTGTGGACTTTGTAGCACAGAGAACTGCCCTTGGGAATACTAATTGCATGGCTGATAAACTGGGGTGGGGGGAGCCTCGGGGACAATGGCAGACCCGCCTGAGAACAGAACCAGAAAGC
>CABHPP010140222.1:29011-53937 GCA_902168425.1 Peromyscus attwateri
GGCCAGACTTGTCTACATAGTGATACCCTATCTTAAAAAAAAAAAAAACAAAAAAAAAAAAAACTCCCAAAAGGTTGGAAAGTCGTGAAAGAAATAAGGAAAAGGGATCCAGGAGGCTTTGGAGGAGCATAAAAGGGTATGACTAGGATCAAGATGCATTGTATTACATTGTATACAAGTATAAAATTCTTAAAGAAATGAAAAATATCATATTAAAAAAACTTGTTCACAAATGACATAATAGTCTATGTAGAAAATCCTTTAGAATTTATAGAACAGAGTTCAGAAACAGGTCAACATTACAAAGAAAAGTAAATAAATTTCACAATGGTCTTAGTGTAATTTAATGAAACAAAGGAATGTTTTCTTGTAACAAAATTAACTTTAAATTTGTATCAATATACCAAAATCCATGCCAATGCAAGTTATCTGAGATTAATAGTGGTCTTTTTACCTTATATTCCTATATTCCCTTACATATAACAAACATCCATGACCCACCAAATAACCAAAAGCCTCCACAACCCAATTCTTGGGAATGTGGACATTGTTTTCTCTAGACTGCATCCTGTTGTCTGTAGGCAAAGACATCTTTAAGGTTCCCTGAGAAAATTTGAGATAATGGTCAAGTCCTGGGAAAACCAGCTATAACCTTTGTTGGGAGATATCACCTGTCAAGTTTCAGGAGGTTTCCCTTGATCAAACCTGGTCCATGTTAACAAGGCCTCTCATTTCTTGTGGAAGCAAAAGCAAAATCTCTTCTCCAAAGCATTTTAAACTTCCATTTGACAAATACATTTTCTGACTTCCCTTTTAAAGTTAAGATAACCCTAAAGTGTTGTCAGAAGTTTTCCTGTCCTGACCACCTGCTCCCCATCAAGGCAGCTGCTTCCAAATTACCACACAGAGACTTAATATTATTTATAAATGATTGGCCACTATCTCAGGCTTGTTACTATCTAAATCTTACATTTAAATTAACCCATATTTCTATTTATGCTTTGCCACATGGCTTATAGCTTGTTATTTCATTTTCTACACATCCTGCTTGCTTGGCGGCTGGCTGGCATCTCCTCTGACTCCACCCTTCCTCCTCCCAACACCCTCTGTATCTGACTGTCCTGCCTATACTTCCTGCCTAGTACCAGCCTGTCAGCTTTTTATTAACCAATGAGAGCAATGCATATTCACAGTGTACAGAAGGATTATTCCACAGCACTAAAGTATCTAGGTTGGCCCAATTTGGCAGTCCTGTTCAGAATCCCATGTCTCTTGGTAGCTCTTTTGCTCATCAGCATTCAAAAAATTCAAAATCAGCACAGTAACATACAGGATCCAGATTCCCTGCATATTTTCCATTGTTACATGTGGCTTTTTTATTTTACATTACTTTTACTCTCTCTTTAAAGACTTGACTTTACTATTTTTTTAACTATGCTGTTTTTATTTAGCGCTGCCCTGTCACCTGAACAGCAATGCCTCTTAAAGGAGCTATATCCTTTTTCTTTTTTTCTTTTTTCTTTTTTTTTTTTCTTTTTTAACTTTCTCAGGCCTTAGATGGAAATATAGCCCATGTTGGTATGCCAAAATGTTGTTAGTTGTTTGTTTGTTTGTTTGTTTGTTTTTTAACTCTTTGACTCTTTGGGGAATCCACCACCCTGCTCCCATATAAATACACATAGAGACCTATTATTACTTATAAATGCCCGGCCTTAGCTTGGCTTGTTTCTAGCCAGCTTTCCTTAACTTCAGATTATCCCATCTACCCTTTTCCTCTGGGCCCTTCCTTTTTCTTACTTCTGTAATCTTACTTTCACTCTTACTCTGTGGCTGGCTAGGTGTCTGGCCCCTTCTTTTCTTGCTCCTTGATTTTTCTTGCTTCTTTTTCTTGCTTCTTCCTTGGTCCCCTTTTCTGAGATTTCTCCTTCTATTTATTTTCTCTGCCTGCCAGCCCTGCCTATCCTTTCTTCTGCTTCTCTATTGGCCATTCAGTTCTTTACTAGGCCAGTCAGATATTTTAGACAGGCACAATAACACAGCTTCACAACATAAAAGAATGCAGCACATCGTTCCAGCATTAACAAATGTTCCGCAGCATAAACAAATGTAACACATCTTAAAATAATATTCTACAACAGTTTTTCCAACAAATGGTTTACTCAGTTGAAGTTCCTTCCTCTCAGATGACTATAGGTTGTGTCAAGTTGACATAAAACTAGCCAGTACACCTTGCTTAATTAGTGAGTGTCAGATCAATAAATTTTATAAAAACAAGGAGGACAGCACATGAGGAGGAACAACTTTGGAGGTTGTTCTCTGGCCTGCATGAACTCATGTATGTATTCATAAACATGCATGTGAACACACACACACAAAATAAAACTGACAACATCAAATGTTGATATGGCTATAGACTTAACAAAACTCTCATAGAAGCAGAATATTATATGTCACTTTGAAAAGTATAAGATTTTATATAAAGCTAAACATATGCATACTTTATGATATGATAATTCTTCTAGGTATTTATTCAAGAGAAATACAACATACTTACAAAATATTTGTACAAGAATATATGTAGCAGTATTTGACTTTATTTATAATAGTCCCATACTGAAAAAAAGGAAATATATGTTAACAGTTGAATGTTTACACACGTCATGGTGGAGTCATATAATGGAATATTACTAATTAGTTAAAAAAAGAACTACTAATGTACACATAATATTGGTAAATTAAAAACCAACAGTACAGTAGGTTAAAGAAGGCATAACTGCTTTAGTTTGCTTTCTATTGCTTTGATAAAATAGTAAATAAAACTAACTTGGGAAAGAAAGGGTTTATTTGGCTTACACATCATGATCACTTCCCAACATTAAAAATCAGAGCAGAAACTCAAGTGAGGAATGCTGCTTACTCACTTGCTTTTAATGCCTTACTTATTCTACTTTCCTACACAACCCAGGACCACCTCTAAGCTATGGCATTGCTCACAGTAGGCTGGGTCCTCCCATGTCAATTACCAATCAAGAAAATACCCCACAGACCAATCTCATGGAGATAATTCTGTAGGCAGAGTTTCTCTGTGTTTTGGCAGCCACTCCCAAATACCACTCAAAGTATGTCTGCCTCGTGCTTATGGATCAAGGTGTGAATTCTCAGCTCTTCCTGCTAGCATGCTTTCGCTCTGTCATCATGGACTATCTAACCCACTGAAACTGTAGGCATGATAAACACTTTCTTTTATATGTTGCCTTGGTAATGGTGTTTCTTCACAACAATAGAAAAGTAACTGAGACAGAAATTGGTACCAAGAAGTAGCTATATCCATGACAGGGCCTAGGCATGCTGTTTCTTGGAACAATGTGGAAGACTTTGAGGCTTTGGATTAGGAACTAGATTGAATGCTCTAAGCAGTGCTTAAGTTACAGGATTTTAGAAGACAGAAGTGCTGAGAGCTATGTGGACTGGGGAGGCCCAGCTCAAGAGATTTCAGATGAGAATAATATTAGTAACTCTACTAGAAACCATTCTTGTGATATTTTGGCAAAGAATGTGGCTGCCTTCTGCCCTTGTCCTAAGAATTTTCTTGTGTCTAAATTGAAAAATAGTGAACTAATTTCTTTGGCAGAGGAGATTTCAAGACAGCCTAATATTGACTTCATTGTATGGTTATTAGCAATCACTCTTATGCAGGTCAGTAATGAAAAAAAAAAAAAGAAAGAATGTGGAGCAAAAGAAAATACAAAATACATGGTTTGAAAGAAAAGGAGCACTGGGAAATTTAATGTTGGAGCCAAGGCTTGTGTTGAAAGAGATGAAATCAAGCCTAAGCTGCATTGGGACAAAGGGAGGGATGCCCCCAGGGCAAGACTTCACCCGGCTAAGCTTCCAACTTGTGAAAAGAGGAGGCCTAAGGAATTTTTTGTTCCTAAAAAGCGACAACAAATCAAAGCTGTCATAAGTGTGATTTAAGGATGCCAGGGTACAACCCATATTTGTAGTCAAAGTCATGAAGGACATATGAATAAAGGGGTTGTGGAATCTTCCTCTGACATTAAGGAAAGCCTCGGAGGACAGGCATGTGGGAGGGGAGTCCCTGCATGGAGGCCTGGAGAGGCCATTGCAAAAAGTTGTGAAGGTAAAACCTGGACTGCATTGGAGAACCCAAGATGTTGGAGATTCCAGAGCCCTGGAATGTCTGTCAGGGAGAGCTGCAGACAGGGGATGGAGCCAGACCAAGAGAGAGAAGTTTGTTGAAGGCGATAAAGCCGGAAGGGAAGAACCATCTAATCCCCATGACACTGGATGCAGAGCTACAGAATTCAGAGTTTTCCTTGCTGGGTTTTGATCTTGTTTTCATTCAGTACTTTCTTGATATTCCCTCATTCCTGCCTTCTGGAAAGGTAACGTGCATTCTGTGCCATTGTGTGTTGGAAGTATGTAACTGGCCTTTTGATTTTTGCAGGGGTGACAGTTAAGGGATTGCTATGAGTCTCAGAAGAAACTCTGGACTTTTACACAGCGTTGAGACTGAAAGACTATGGGGACTTTACAAACTGGACTAAATGCATTTTGCATTATGATATGGTCACAAGCCTATGGGGGCCAGGGAGTGGGCTGTGACAGTTTGAATGAGAATGGCCTCATAGGCTCGTAGGTTTGAATAGTTGGTCTCCATGGGTGGAACAGTCAAGGAAGAATTTGTTAAAGGAGGTTGTGTCACCACCACAGGTGGGCTTTGAGGTTTCAAAAACTCATGTGATTCCCAGTGTGATCTCTGTGCCTGCTGCTGGTGGATTTATATGTGAGCTCTCAGCTGCATGCCTTTGCTCTGCCGTCGTGGACTCTAACACTCTGAAACCATAAACCCAATTAAACGCTTTCTTTGGTAAGTTTTATAAGTTGGCCACAGTGTCGAAGCAACAGAAAAGTAACTAAGACAGATGATGACTGTATTTTCTGTATTTCCTAATGCTAAACAAATATTTCATAAATAAGTATGCATTTAATATTTTTTAAAGCTGGTTTTTAATTTTTACTCTATATGTCACTATACATCTTGTTTAGCTAGAGTTAAAATGCAGGTGTTTATAAAAAGTGATGTATTTCTGAGCCATTTCTTCACTTAAGAGTTAAAAGTTGAGAGAAAACCCAAAACAAATGCCGCTACAACATTGGGTGAGATCGATGGATTCAAGACCACAGTGAAATGCCACACAACATTTTACTGTTTTACCAACAGTAAAAACGGAAAACAAGTGGGCCTTAATAATAATTAAGCCCCCTGGGGGTGAGCCACACAAGCAATGGATGTGAGTAGCCAGCCTTCTATGATCCCCACGGAGGAGCTCAGCTCACTGCCAGCCCTGCCGTGACCTTGGGTCTTGCTCTCATGCCATGCATACCTCTCATTCCATGGGACACAAATATGCCTTTCATATCAGAAAGAAGACTATCCCCTATATGCCCAGCCTTCGTGTCCTTCCGCAGACACAAGGACAGACAGCTGGACAGAAGCTATTTATGTCTCCCCAAACCTTTATTTCTTCCCAGATCAGTTGAATTTTTTTTCAGAACTGTTTTCAATGGACTCACTAGATGCTGTCTTCAAGAACAAGATTTCACCATCTGTTTATTTAAAAAAAAAAGAGAGAGAGAGAGAGATTTTGTTTGAGAAGTAAAGTGTGTTGGTATGAGCAGTCGTTATTGCAAGCTGTGGAATGGAGATGTCACGAGGGCTATAGGTGTTTTGTACGGCTTGCTTTTTGTTAGAAGTACTTGTTTCCTTCACAGCTGAAGCGCAGACTCATATGGGCAGGCACCATGTTTGGCATCTCCTCCGTGTCTCTCCTGTAGAGCTTTTAGCAGGTCTGGACTTTAGCAATTTACTTTATTAAAAGGAGTTGACTTGCCTTTCACCCTTCCCTCTACATTCTCAGGGGCTCCAGAGTGTCTCTGGCACAAATTCCTCTCCTTCAGCCATCTTCCTTACACTTCTCAGTCTGTTTGGAAGGTGGGTATGTTTCATTCATCCGTGCATCTCACCCCAACTCCTGGCTTCTTTCTATCTTCCTAAGAAGGTCAATTGCTAAATAGATAAATAAGAGTTGGCCTGAGTCCTGTTTTCTCTACAACTTCCTCCCAAAGAAAAGGCAATAAATAAAACAGAGCAAGCAGGGCTGTGTCTACATAGCAAACACCTGCAGAACAACTCGGGGCTGACAAAGACTTACGCGACCCTCAGTGGCTGTCCTGGGTCCAACAGTAAGCTTTTCCGGACCGTAACTCTCTCCCTGCCAAGGAGTCATGACCTTTGAACCTGGTGGAGTTCAGTGTAATACTGTGTTATTGCTTCATGGAGCAACAGGATAAAATACATGATTGGAATTGGTCACAGACAGAGGCTATGTGTCAATTAACAGAAGCTAGAAAATGGTAAAAATGATGACAACCCAAACAACCCGAAATATAGAATAGGATTTACTGTTTGCAAGCCGATTTTGCATACATTGTATCAGCCTTCTTTACTTTCACTTCTATTAATAAAATAAGCCTCAAAGTGGCTGAAGTTTTCTGTATGGTACCCACAAGGAAAAGTGCTCTGAGTGATGGGGGTATTTATTCAGGGTCACAAAATCATATTCCTCTTCAATATTCTGTCTCTCAGGTACTAGTCATCTAACTCCATTGTGAAATGTGTACCATAGCCAAGTTTTATTCTAGCCACCACTGAGCTTTGATATAGTGTTGTTTAAAGCTCAAAAGTGACTTCTCTTCGCAAATTTACAGTTTCCCTAATTGTGCACAGAAATAACCATAGATCCATAGGAGGGGAGGAGGAAAAGTCACCACAAGGAAAATGGGAATACATATAACTCATAATGTTGGGTGTATTTGACCAATATTAATGAGAAATATTGAGCATATATTCCATATCAGGCATTGTGTGAGGTGCCCATAGAATCTTCGGGCCTGTACTAGGCTGGGGTGTAGACTGGCTGTAGAGCATTTGCCTAGTAGGCAGGAGGCTCTGAGTTCAGTTCTAGTACCACACAGACACACACACACACACACACACACACACAGGCACACAGACACAGACACACACACAGACACACACACACAGAGACACAGACACAGACACACACACACACACACACACACACACACACACACACACATTCTCTCTCTCTTTCTCAGAATAACCCAAGAATAATAGTCTATGAAAATGTAGTATGAAGCCAGTGGAAAGGAATGATCTCTACAGAGCTCTGAAGAATTTCAGGAATCTTACTGACATCTTTACTAGAATGCCAGAAGATGCTCTCTCCATGAATAAGAACATTAAAAAAGAGAGAGAAAAAGAAAAAGATTTGAACAAGAAGAAGATCATGAGAGAGAAAATGAGTAGAGATAATTTGGAAAGCAAAGTAGATAAAATAAGAACATTTTAAAAAGCAAAACAAAAAAACAAAACAACAGCAACAACAACAAAAAACCCCAGAGTTAAAGTTGTTTGTGTTTGAAAACAACACAATGACTTTCCTAAATATGCAAGAATTAAGAAAATATAATATCTGGCTGCACATAATGACAGTCTATAATCCCAGCACTGTGGAGGCAGAGGTAGGAAGATCCTGAGTTCAAGGACAGCCTGGGCTAGCTAGACCTGTCTCAAAAACAAACAAACAAACACACATACCCCAAAAGTAATCAAGAAGAAAAAGAGAAACCAAATACAAAATGCAGTGTTTCTGTGCCTGGTCATTGCTTCTATTTAGGATTACTCAGGGCCTTTCACTCATGAAAAGGGACTGATCCATGAATCAGAAAGGAGAAATAAGCTAAGGGGGAGGATTGAGAGGATTCAATGCTATTTATTAAATAAATATGCAAAATTAATCATTTTCCTGCATATAAAGAAATAGTTCGAAAATATACAGGCAAGAATTTCAATCACAAATCAGAATAAGTTACACCTTAGAATAAACTTAAATAAAGGCAGGGGATAGGCAAGAGGACTCAGTGGGCAAAAGTGCGGGATGCCAAGATCTAAGTTTGATTCCTGGAACTCACATGGTGGAAAGAGAGAACCAACTCCTGAGAGCTGTCCTTTGACATCCACATGTGTGTTATGGTACACACACATACTTGCATACACACACACACACACACACACACAAATAAATAAAGTGTAAGAGAAAGGAAGGGGGAGGGAGGAAGGGAGTTGGGCATGGATGTATACACCTGTAACACCAGTGCTCAAAAGGCTTGAGGCAAGAAGATTACTGTGAGTTCAAGGCCCGCCTGAGTTCCACAGCATAAAAGAACTATGTAAGAATGACATTAAAAATTGTAACGCTGGGGCTGTAGAGATGGCTCAGCAGTTAAGAGAACTTGTTATTCTTGTAAGGGACCTGGGTTTAGTTCCCAGCACCCACATGGCAGCACACAACTGTCTATCACTCCAGGTTCAAGGGATCTGATGCCCTCTTCTGACCTCCGCAAGCACCAGGTACACAAATGGCTCACAGACATACATGTAATCAAAATACTCATACAACATTAAGTAAGTCTGAAAAAGAAAACACTTAAAAAATAAAACACTTGCCACCCCACGCGACAAACTAAGACAAAGTGCTGGAAAGAGCATCTATTCATGGGTAGAGAAACATAAAGTGCCATCATATCCTAAAAGCAACTCTTTCTGAGTCCATGCAATACCATTTCAATTTCAATTTTGGTGTTTTTTTTTTTTTGTAATGACTATTCAGAGAAGAAAAGCCAAGAATCAAATTAGAAAAATATTCCTGAAAGGGGAAGCTTGCTTCAACAAGGGAGGGTACATGTTAAAACAAAACAAAACATATGTATATATTCACTCTTAGTTCTGAGCTTGTCTAGACAGCCAGGCTCAGCTTGCCAATTAGCTGGTGGATCTAGAACTTCAAAATCAACATATCCGATACATTCCCTCCCCACACTATGTTTACAGCCTATGAGACCACAGTTGGATGGATTCCAACTGCACATACTTCTCTTCCATTTCCACTCCTGAACCTTAAGGCAGGCTCCTACACAGACAGAGCTATTGCCATACTCTGCTGCAGGTCTCTGTGACCCTCTCTGTCCTTGGCCCCAGGCCTGGATTCTTCCTCCTCCTTTGCTTCTACGTGATTAATCTCCACGGAGAGACCTTGTCATGGCATTCCTTCAATCACATGCTTCAGAACCTTTAGTGACACCTAACTGTCTACTAAATATAGTCCAAACTCTTTAGTTTGGTATTTGTAAAAGGTCCTGTGCGTTCTAATCCCCGCTTCTGTTCTCGGCTTTACCTCTCATTAACTCCCTTCTTGACAATGAAAAGGACTAGAGTCTTCTGAGCAAAGGACATTTTAGTGGGAATTTCAGAGAAATCAAAGGAAATAACAGAGAGTAAAGCATATGCAGACTGTTCATTATAAACCTTTCAGAAAGCCAGGCATGATGATGCGCATGCCTGTAACAAGAAGGTAGAGGCAGGAGGATTGCCAGTTTGAATGAGCTTTCATTGAGACCTGTTTTCAGAAAGCCAAGGATTAGCCATATAGATCAATAGTGGAAAACCTAGCACATAAGAGCTATGAGTACCATTTCTAGCACAAGACAAAAAGCAAAACAAAAACAGAGAAGCACTCTAATGTGAAAGGATGGTGAAAACTGAATACTACTCTAGAAGAGGTTTTGCCTTACTTTGCCTTGGAATGGACTATTTGGAAGATACTTATTTCATGAGTTGCTTAGCCATTGCTCTGTAACACACTACCCCAATATGAATGACCATTTATATTGGGTGCTTATTTAGTTCCCTAGTCTACAGGACTGCTGATGGCTTGGCTGATTTGAACCATGCTTAGCAGATCTTGGCTGGGCTACTATTAGTACTACTGATGGAAAGGTAGCAGACTCCTGATCTAGTATGGTTACAGCTGGTGCAACTGATCTCAATTGTGGAATCTCTCATCCACATCAGCATCAGGCTTGTTCACATGGTGGTGGGAAGATTTCAAGGAAAAGCCTAAAAGCAACAGGGCTTCTAGTTGTAAGCATCCCAAGGTGTGTATAGGGAACTGAACTCAGGTCCTCTGCAAGAACAGTACATGATCTTAAGCAGGGAGTTGTCTCTTCAGTAGCCACATGGGGCTTCTTAAAGCTTAAGCTCAGAATTGGCACGTTGTTACTTCCTTTGGCAGAACAAGCGACAAGCAGCCTAAATGCAATGGACGAAAACATTGAAATCATCTCCTAACCATAAAAATGTCAAGGTCACATCGGAAAGGACAGAAATAGGAGGAATAGCGAGGACTTGAGGCCATGTTTGTAACCAGTAGTCAACAGTCCCTGCAGCTTATATGATCATAAGCGGGACAGGCAAGGGCCTGAACCCACAGCACTCAGTTTTGATTGACAGATACTTAGGCCAATCTGATTGTTCACGGTATGTGCTCAGCAAGGATCTCCTTTGTCCACTAATCTCAATGGTCACCTCAAGAGCTTTCTTGCAGATGCATCACTAAGAAAAGTAAGATGAAAGCAATATAAATTTTTGTGTTTTGGGAACTAACTCAATGTTTTACCATATAAACGTCATAATTTGTAAAATTTTGTTTACACAATGATAAAAGCTTCTTGCTCTTCTGCCCTTGAAGATACTGGAACTCATCCTGTATGGAATGAGTCCCTCTGTCCTCAAGATGCACCATTGATCCCTTCTACAGAGGTTGGAAACTTTATTTTTAAAATTTTATCTGTTCAATTCTTCAAGCCAGTTTACCTAGCACTAAAATAATTTTCAAATGGCTTTATTCTTTAGAAGCAGCCTCCTCTAGCTGGCCATTGTTTTTAGTCTTTATGCAGCATAGTAATATCTGTATGTATGTCTGTTACAAATACTATTTGTTTTAAGGATGAAATGCACAATCTCAGCTTTTTTGAATGACAACTTAAGAGGTTTATAGAAAGCAATTCTATACTTTCATTCAGTATTTCAGTTTGTGCTCGCTCTGAGTTATTGTGGTAAAGAGACATTTGAGAAGACCAAAGGATTCCATTCTGTGCCAGCTGAGAGTCATCCCCTACCCAAAACAGCTTACAAATACAAACAAAAGCACCATGCCAAGAAATCAGATCACAGAAATTCCCTCCCAAATGAGTATAACTTATATAATAATTGTGTTTTCGACTCATTTGATATATAACTGTGTTTGTGCCCTAAAACAGTATTGTTACCTCACATTTAATACTAAGTAGAAATGAAAATTAACAGACATGTAACTAGATCCACATGCTAGCACTTTCGAATATAAATTTAAAAAAAAAATCTCAGGGACATTGTAGCCCAGCATAATGTGGAATGTCGGAGCCCTTCTGACATTGAAGATTTTCCCATTGTTTCTTTGCTGTTGTTGACTCTTCCTCCTTCATTAATTTATTCTCAATCTCTTCCTTTTTGTCATCAAAGAAGCCTTGGAATCTTTTAAAATTAGTACCACTTAGATCCTTCCAGCACAGCTATGCAAATACACCACAGGCAGCCCGAGTTCACTTTTCTACTGCAGTAGCAGCCAGCGCTTCTCTCTGTGGTCGTCAGTGTTCACTTGCTCGGACAGTTTGTTAAAGAGACGCAGAAAGGCTGGATCTGGTGGCACAGAACCGGAATCTCAGTCACTTGGGAGGCTGAGGCAGGAAGACCACAAGTTCAAGGCCTGCCTTGGAGAGATCTTGAGGCAAAATGAAGCTGGAAGAGGAGAAGAGGGCTGGTGGTGGAGAGAGAGAGAGATTAGACCCCGAATTTGACGCAGCATTCTACCTATATTTAGATGTTAACACCAGGCTCTGAATGTTTTTCTCCACGTTGACCAAAAATAAGGAATGTCACCCCAAGCAACCAAACATCTTAAGTTTCTTTTAATGACGAATTAAAACTTTAGATGTTGTTATTACATACAATGTTAAAATTATTCAAATAGCATAGAAAAATAAATCTCAACCCCACCACCTGGCATCTAGTCCAATTCTTCAGTTAGTTTATAACTTTTCTGACAATAAATGTCTATCAATAAGGACATATAAATTATACACAGATACATATAATCAATATTTATTGTGTTATTCCATAGCTTATGAACCAATCCATAAATCTCTACCCAATTCATTTCAACAACCACATAATGTTTTTACTAATCATTTCGTGTAATCATTTAAGCCAAATGTCCATTCCTTGTTGAGGAGCTTGGCATATTTACTCAAACTAAGTTCTACATTCTGTTTGTTGTGAAATATATAATTTGCCATCATCTTTTTAAAGACTGCTCTAAGGCAGTGGTTCTCAGCCTTCCTAATGCTGCGACTCCTTGATATAGTCCCTCATGTGTGCTGACCCCCAACCATAAAATTATTTTTGTTGCTACTTCATAACTGTAATTTTGCTACTGTTTATGAATTGTAATGGAAATATCTGATATGCAGATGGGTTTAGGTGACCCCTGTGAAAGGGTCATTCAACGCCCGGCCCCTGCAAAGGGAACACAACACAAAGGTTAAGAACCACTGCTGTAGGTGATTCTTGCATCACTCATGGTTTCATTATTCTTGCCTTGTCCCTGATGGAAGAATCTTTTTCATTCTTTTGTTTGTTTGCTTTTTGTTTTGTTTTGTTTTTTGTTTGTTTGCTTTTTGTTTTGTTTTGTTTTTTGTTTTTTGTTTTTCGAAACCGGGTTTCTCTGTGTAGTTTTGGAGCCTGTCCTGGATCTTGCTCTGTAGACCAGGTTGGCCTGGAACTCACAGAGATCCGCCTGGCTCTGCCTCCCAAGTGCTGGGATTAAAGGCGTGCACCACTGCCACCCAGCCCTTCTTCATTCTTACGATTGAAGGGCATAGTTTCATAATATATAAATTTGGGGCTGACAACACACACATGAATAAATCAATAAAGTAAATACAAAGTTATAAAACTTTAAATTAAAATACATATTTTGTATATGCTGAAAATATTAACTTACTACAAACCTTCAAAGAACCTTAAATATAACTGAGCCCTGTACACGTCTTTGGTTTTGAGTAGATAATCAAAACTTTCTTCTCACTCCTTGAAATGATGAAAGGAGTTTGCCGTGGAAGAAAAGGTGTGCCTTGCACGTGTTTAGGGACTCAGGAATCTGAATCAAATCTCCTAAGACCTTGTGAGTTGCAGAATTCCTGGCAGTTTCAGACTGGAAAGTTTATCAAGCATTTGTCAGGAATGAAGAGAACGTTCCCTATCCATGGACAGCTAGGAACTGCATGGAAAAAGCCCAGTCCCATAAGGTATGGCACTAACTACACCCTGGGTCAAAAAGCAAGCTAACTGGGCATAAAAATCAACTTATGTATTTTAGTTTAAATCCCTCTAGTTAAGCAAACTTTAAAGTTTTGTGAAACTATGAAGCACATGCATTCTCCATAATAATGCAAACTTAACATTGTACTTTAAAGTTCTTTGCATAGGTTAGCTCATTAAATCTTCAGAATAAAAGGAGAGGTGGCACATGCTGGTAGTTCCAGCACTTAGGGGCTTCGGGAAGAGAACCAGGAGTTCCAGATTGTCCTCCAGCAGTTGCACTGGAAGTCTGTGGCCTGATCTACCCAAGAGTCTTAACTCAAAAATAAAAAAAATAATTCTCAAACACAACAGGTGTTAAGTCTGTTTTCAATATTGGAGAAATTAAGAAAACAAGAGAAGTTGCCTAAGTTTGCAAAATCAGTCGTGGTTCTAGCAACACTTGGAGCATGTGAGCAGAACCTGACCTAACCACCTTTTCCTTTGGCTACTTTTAAATGAAATATAGAGCTGCAGACATCATATATAATACATAATATATAGTGATTAAAAATCCACACTTCATAAACAATGCATGTGTGTATAGGTGAGCATGCAAGAAAAAGTTCTGCATCAACAACCACAAGGAAATACAAATTGAAACCACAGTGAGCCATCACATAAGAGTCTCTCAAGTCCCCACTAGGAAACTCTTAGAGATGCTAAGCACTAAGAGTTAAGGATACACAGAGTGGAGGATCTAAGAGTGGAGGATACACAGCTAGCGTGAGAAAACCTGTAGCCTTCCTAGACACCTCTGACAAACATCTGAGAAAGAAATCAGGGAAGCAATCCTATTTACAAAAGCCTTTGAAGAAAACCAAACAAAAAACACCTTGGAATAAATCCAAGCGAGGAAGAGAAGGACCTGAGGAAGACACTGGAAACAGGAAGATCTTATGCTCACGGATTGGGAAAATTAATATTCGAAGAACAGCTATTCTACCAAAAGCCATCAGTCCCCATTATAACCCCAACACCCTTTTGCACAAAAATAGGAACAACAACAACAACAACCCCTTAAATTCATATGGAAGCAACAAAGAGCCCGGGCAGCCAACGCAAGCCTGAGTAAAAAGAATATTGCTGATAAGATAACACCTGATTTCTAGTTGTATTACAGAGCCATAGTAATAAAAACAGCATGGGAGCTCGGCCGTGGTGGCGCACACCTTTAACCCAGCACTCCCGAAGCAGAGGCAGGCAGATCTCTGTAAATTTGAGGCCAGCCTGGTCTACAAAACGAGTTCCAGGACAGCCAGGACCATTACACAGAGAAACCCTGTCTTGAAAAACCAAACAAATCAACAAAAAGACACAAACACACAAAAAACAAACAAGCAAACAAAAAAAAGAAACCAGCATGGGACAGGCACAGAAACAGGACCCAAACATTAATGGGAGAGAATCAAGAACCAAATACAAGACCCAAATATTAATGGGAGAGAATCAAGAACCCAAATACAAGCCCACATAGTTATAACCACCTGATTTTTTGACAAAGATATGAAAAATATACAAACCCTTCCATATTCTTCCCACAAACCAGTTCCTCAAGCCTAAGCACTACATACATGGTCAGGTTTATCTCAGCCATGGCCAGACTCCTCTGGACCAGTTTTCTGAATTAGTCACCTTTTTTTGTTGTTAGGATAGACTATCTGACAGAAGTCACTTAAGGGGGGAAAGGTTTATCTCGGCTCACAGTCAGGCTACAATGCGTCATGATGGAGGACACGTGGTGTCCTTGAGTAAGAAGAGCCTGAGTAGATTGTGTCTACAGTCAGGAAACAGCAAGATGAGTTTTGGTGCTCAGCTCACTTGGACATCAACTTATGGGATAATGCCACCCATATTTAGGATGGGTCTTCTGTCTTCAGTTAACCCAAACCTAGAAGCTTCCTCATAGACATGCCCTGTTTCCTATTCCTTATTGTTTTTTTTAACCTTTCCTCTTCCTGTTTGAAGCCAATATGAATCTGCCCATGATTTTTGTACTTTTAATGAATGTGTGTGTGTTCAAACATACTATGTGACATATATATATTATAAATCAACTCACACTTTGGCAATTTCCATTCACATTCAGGATTCATTTTATTATAAATTGATATATATATATATATTGACTTTGATTGATAATTCAACTTGTATTGCCTAAATAAAGTTGGTTTTATCCATATTTCCTACAGAAGGAGAACTTATGTAGAAGGGGATATTTTATACACATCTGCTTACATAGAGAAGATACATTTTGTTGGATGAATATGCAGAAGCATGACTTTTTTTGTAATAATATTTTAGAATGCTCAACTTTTCAGCCATTATATTTAAAAGCCCTTTTTTCCCCAGAAGTGGTTATTCATTCAGTTTTCAACACATGGTTTATTGAGTATCTCGTACAAACCAGAATCTGTGGGAGGCACCGAGGAGATAGCAATCCATAAAAGAGAACTTCTCCCAGCTCTTCTGAGCCTTACTGTCTAAGAAGAAAAAATAAATACACAACACCAGGAAACGATGAATGCTTTGAGAAATTGAAACCCAAAAGGCAGTATTATAGTTCGGATCTTAACTGTTCTCCAAAGGTGCATATGCTGTTGGTGGTACTGTCTGGAAATGGGACCTACAGAAGGAAGTTGGGTCCCTGAGGGAGTGATCTTGAAGGGGATATTGGCACCCCAGCCTCTTTTTATCCTTCTTGCCCTCTATGACATGAAGAGCCTCCACCACATACTCCTCACCATGATGCACTGTGTAAACACACAACAATCAAATACCTGATCAACACGGACTGTGGAGCCATGAGCCTGAATAAGCCACTTCCTCATTTTCTGCTGCCCACCTAAGGTACCTGTTACAATTACTGGAATCTAATACAGGTAGAGAAAGAACTAACTGCAGGGCTGAGGTGGGGCCTGTGGCAGTAGCTAAGGTGCCATCTTAAGTAGAGTGGTCAATGAAGACCTCTTTAAAAATGATTCTTAAGTAAAAGCCTCAATGGAATGATGAGGCCCCTCGGCTGTGTGAGAGAAGCCTACTCCAGTCTGGGAGGATGGCAGTAGGTGAGCTGCAGTTGTGGTGGGAGCAAGCCCCCAGTGCTTGAGGAATGCCAGTGAGCAGATCGGTGTATCCTGGAGGTGGACCAGGAGAGCCAGTGTAAGTTATTGGAAGGATTTCGGCTTTTTATCTTAACAAAAATGGGAAGCCATGGGAGGATTTTAAGCAAGGAGGTGTCATGATCTGACTTGGGTTCTCAAAGGCTTCCTCTGGCTCCTGTGGATTCTGAAATAAAGATAAGGGCAGAAGTCAGAAGACGAATTAGAGGTTGTCCTTTAGTCCAGGTGAGAGATGGCTTGGCTGGTGTTAGGGTGACAGCTGTGGAGGTGATGGAGGTGACAGATACTGGGTGTAATTCAAAGTCAGAGCTGACCGATGTGGTTGGGGGCTGAGAGAGAAAGAGGGGTTCAGGGAGCCTCGTAAGTTGTAGATTTGAAGCAACTGGAGGGACAGAATTGCCACTTATGCGGGGAAAGCAGATTGGGGCATCTCACATTGGAGACCCTTGGCTGGGAATATCAAGGTGGAGATCAGTGGCCTCAGATTTTGCAGACAGTTTGGAATAGGGGCCTGAGCAACCAGCATTGATTGCCTTCTGATGACATTGAATTGCCCACATGCTGTGAAATCAGTGCTTTCCTCACCCACGCAGTGTGGTGGGTTTCAGAAGGCCTCATCCTTTCGATTGGCATTATCCCGACCACAGTGGCATGCAACGCCTTTCTTTAGGCTTAGGGTCAGAAGTATTTTCTCTTTTGTGAACTATTGGTCTTTTCTATTTTACTTACTGGCCTCTGGGAGCTCTTTCCACATCAGAATACAAATCTCTTTGAGTTGCTTGTGTCTCGTGAGTCTGTGGTTGGCCTTTTCACTTTATGTATTTAGTCATTAGAATTTAAAACAGCTCAAATAGCTTAATGGTCTTTCCACCATTCCTTATAGCCAATGAGGAAATCCACATCATTAACATTTCTCTACCTTCTTCCCCCGCCTCCCAAACACCCTTATTTTTGTTCTGTCGTAGTATGCTGTTGTAATATTAGTACTACCTTTTTCTACAGTGATTTTCTTCTCAAAATTTATAGTATCTACTGTAGTATTACATCATTATGTAATAACACAGTGATGACCACAGGTAAGCCATTGTCACCACCGATCCTAATTTATGTAATGGAATCCATTCGTAAATCACACTGTCATATATCATTACTTTGGGGGAGAGTGATATAGTTCCTGAATTTCCATGTTCAAAATGTCTTTGTACTGCTTTTAAATGTGAAACAGCTACATGGTTTTGATCTTTTGAGTCATTTTCTTTCTTTGTTTTTCTTCAAAACTCCTTCCATATTAATTAATATTGAGAATTCTGTAGCCAGTCACTCTTCTTCTTCCAGTTAAAGGCCAGTAGTTTTGTTTGTTTGTTTGTTTCTGAAAAAAGCTAGATAGAAAATATGTTAGACACTGTAGTTCAAAAGGACTGATGCATTCATCTACTTACTGCCATAGTGCTGCTGTGATTATCAATGCTTCAAATGAGGCCTTCCTTCCTGTAAAACTTGCCAGGCAAAACAAATGGAAGCTCTACTGTTTGCCAAGTCTTATTTTATCGTTATTTATTACTAGTGTGTTTGTGTGTGTGTGTGCGCGCGTGTGCGTGTGCGTGTGCGTGTGTGTGTGTGTGTGTGTGTGTGTGTCATTAGTATGTGAAGGTCAGAGGACAACTTTGGGAGTATGTTCTTTCCTTCTAGCAGGAGTTCCAGCAGATGAACTCAAGTCGTTAAGCCCACCCTTCACAAGCATTTAATTACCGTTCTCACTATCTCTGAGAGAGTCCACAGACAAAATATTGGACACCTAGTTCCATGTAAATTTCTGATAAAGAACAAATAAATTTGTACTATTTCATTTATTTACATCAGGTTTATACTAGAAAATTATTTTTTTGAAATCTTTATTACATCTTTTTGTTGTTGTTTTTTTTGGTTTTTTTTTTGTTTGCTTGTTTTGTTTTTTTGAGACAAGTTTTCACTGTGTAGCTCTGGCTGTCCTGGAACTTACTCTATAGACCAGGCTGGCCTTGAACTCAGAGATCGGCTTGCCTCTGCCTCCTGAATGCTGGGATTAAAGGCATGTGTCAACACTGCCCAGCACTATCTAGACTACATTTTTATTTGCTCTTTATTTGAAAGTAAAATGGAACTGGGTGCCATTTATATATTATTTGTGATTGAGACAGGGTTTCATGTAACACAGACTGGTCTTAAAACTTACGTTCAAGGATGATAGTGAACCTGATTCTCCCTTCTCCACCTTCCAAAGTGCCGGGATCTCTGGCTGTGCCACCATGGCCAGTTCTATCTAGCACTGGAGATGGAACCGGAGCACTGCATGGCAGGCAAGGGCTCTGCCCAACGAGTCCAAACTCCAACCCTGGCCTTTCATTTTTCTATGCTAAACCTGGCAACCTATCTTGAAACACTGTGAAGTCAGGGACCCCTTTAAGGGTAGAATTCTGGAATGACCCACAGTCATTCATGTTTCATGTAATCAGATGGCCACACTTGGGAGGAAGGCTAGGAAATAAAGCCTAACTTGTTGCCCCAGTAAAATGAGGACAGTACAGATACTGGGGGACACTCAGCTCTGAGTCCATTTTACCTCTGAAAAGTTTTTTAGTTTTGTTAATGCAAACTCTTTGTCAGAGATCTTTATTTCTCTAAATTATATTTTTATCATTTATTCCTTATATTTATTTTTCTCACCCTCCTCCTTCCTGTTGTGAATAGTTTCCTCTGAGATTGAAACATTCTGTTGTGCAGGAAAGTACCTTAAATAGCTTACAAGAAGGTAAACTATTCAAAAGAGCTTCAGGAAGTCCCTGAAACTGACCAGATTCACTAGCGCCCCTCCCTGCCACAGTAAACAATAGACGCTGAGAGTCTCTCTCAGAGGAGCAAAGAAAAGCTGCAAAGCTGACTTTTAGGCAAGCCAAACCACAAAGAAGACTCTGTGACCAGACCAGGTGCCTGGAAGAGGTTTAGGCCAAATGAGTCACTGGGAAGGGACACTCACCAACCTGTTGAGCTGCCTGCAGGCTGTGCAGTGTGCTCCAGGTTCCCACCTTTTGTGAGCTGTCACCATGCTGGGGTGGGCCTTGGTGATGCAGCTGTCTTTGAGTCATTTCTGCTCCTGTAAGCGACCCCTTACCTACACTCCTGTAAGTAACCTCAATTAAACTCATGGGTTTACCAAGTTGGATTTTGGAGTCATTTGTATTTTGATCTGTTGTGGCTTTCCCATCTGGAGTGAGTAGATATGTGTGATTCTCCCCAGGAAAAGTTTTGTCACACAGTACCTCCCTCTCCTTCTCTTTTGTTTCCCCGTTCTCCAGAACTGACTATATTGTTCAGGCTGCTTCCCCGACTCCCATCCCCAGACAGGGTTTCTCCATGTAACAGCCCTGGCTGTCCTGGAACTCGCTCTGTAGACCAGTAGACCAGGCTGGCCTCGAACTCACAGAGATCCACCTGTTTCTGCCTCCCGAATGCTGGGATTAAAGGCCTGCGCCATCACTGCCTGACTCAGGCTGGTCTTGAACTCACAATCTTTTTGCTTGATCCTCTGGCATGATTTTAATCTCTAGCTTATTCACTTTACATCTCTTCTTTTCCTTTGGGTTTCATATGGAAAACAACCAGACCAATGCTCCCACACACTAAAAGCCTCTCATTCAACTACACTGCTTTCTACTAGATATTTCTTACCCCTATTGCTAACTCACTCTTTACCTCAATAATGGTATGCTTCTTCCCTGTGGATATAGTCTCTCAGCTCTCCTAGTGCTTTTTATATTGTCTTCATTCACTTTTAATATATCATTTCCACTAAGGTATAAAATATTTGTCTACTTTTCTTCAGTTACTGCAGTTCATTTTCTTCCATAATATATTCTTTTCTCTCTTGTAAGAAGAATATACTCTGTTTTTGAAGTTTTTACAGTTTATTAGTCTTCTGATAATCGGCCCCATCACTGCAGATCCAGTCCCTGCAGAATTTCGGCTCCTGCTGTTTGTCCAGCTGCAGTCCTGACTTCACAATCCTGCTCTTGCACTCCATACACCGATTTCTTGAGGTCCATTTTGTCTCATTCAGGGCATGTCTTGCAAGGCTGTTTGGGCTTGGTTTTCTTTGCACAAGCCAAGGAATCATCAATACCAATGTCACTTGTTTTGCTACCACTAAACTGAGTTCTGAACCAGTACTAAAATGACACTGGGTATAGTCTTGTACATTTTGGATCATTTCCCTGCACTTTTTGTCTTTAGGAACCATTACCTTCTCAGAGTGAGAGAAACTGATAACCATTAGTTTCCTTTGAAGAGATTGATCACAAACCTGTTACCACTGATGTCCAGTTACCATTGATGATGGTAGATCTTCAGGCAGCCAGGAAAGGAAAACTGCATGCTCCTTTATTTTATCTTCATCCCCACAATGACAATGTAAAATGTTTCCATCAATTAAAAAAACAAAAAGTAGCCCAGGTATGCATGGAACTCACTAAGTAGCCCTCCACGTTGGCCTTGGACTTGTCTTAGTCTTAATGGTCTAAGTCTTCCTTAGTGCTGCGATTAAAAGCCAGCTTGTCTGCCTCTCCATTTGGACTCACACTCTGCCTTTTCCATTTGTATATAAACAGACCTCAGGGTAGATGAAATATCTCTGAGCATCTCAGGATTCCTGTTGGATTCAACCAATAAGGAGCTTTTGGAAGAAGGCCAGACAATGGATTTGTATGATGTGAAGTCAGCTCTTGCATAGTCTGAATGTTTATTTTTTGTGTTGTGAATCTTTTAGAAATTAAAATATAATTGAGCTGCCTTTAATCACAGCACTTGGGAGGTAGAGGCAGGTGGATCTCTGTGAGTTTGAGGCCAGTCTGGTCTACAGCTAGCTCTATATAATAGACCTTGTCTCTCTTGTGCAAAGAAAACAAAACCAATTATATGTTTATATATAATTGAAATAATCTTTAGGGGGAAAGTTATGCAAGCCTCAATCTATCCTTCTTAAACCCACACGTGAATTGCCACTTATTACTCTGTAATGTGTTCCTATCTCAAGGAAGACTCTTTAGTTAGTTGACTTTTGGATTAATAAGGAATTCAGGCAATTTTAGGAATAAGAGAATCTAATCTAGGGAGCTAAGGAGTATGGAAAGACAACCAGAGTTACACTAATGCAAGGATGTCTTTCCTACTTCTGCCCATGACGATGAAAGGAACTGTTAGGACCATTTTTTTTTTAAAATTCCTTTGTTTTTTAACTATGATGAAAAACTTGGGTTACTCTGGATTGGGCCTACCGTATTAAAAAAATCAACTGCTGGCATCGACCAGTTGGAATGTAGCACTCTTTTCCAAGATGATAAAACACACTTCACTTCTACTGTAACATGGGTTTCCACCCAGAGTGCACAGTGTTTGCACAGCATGTTCCAGTTCAGATTTAGGTGAGTAGGTGGAAACATTTTTAAAAACTGGTCTCATATTTTTTTAAAATAGAATATTTCTAAATGAAAGTCACGATTCCTAGGACAAAATAAAAGCTGTGCATAAATGTATTTAGTTCTATTATTCTCAAAATGCAGAAATAAACTCTTTTTAATGATGCTGATTCATTGTAGCACTACATTGGAATAATACTGCTGAAACACCATTTGAATTCAGAAGAAAATGTTGGATCTGTGATTCTGGATAAACTGTGAGCTGAGATTTTTATACCACCCAAATGCAAGTGATACTAGGTTTAGGATGGTGTGGTGAGCTCAAAGAGTCGGCCATCAGAGATGAAGTTAGGTAAAGAGCTAAAACCTGGCGTGTGTGGAGCCTGAGGCACATGGCTCCTGTTCTCTTTATGGATACATTTTTGAATTTATTCTCTCCAGCCATATGCACTGTGATCTGGATAATTAGTGATCAACAAGGAATGTGAGATAAAACCATTTATCAATAATAGTGATACAGACTCAGTGGTGGAACACTTGCCTAGTGTGCGTGAGGCCATGGGTTAGAACTACAAATAATAACAATCATAACAATACCACCTTGATTATTTATTTGTTGAGTAATTGAGTACCGAATTCTGTGGGCCAAAGATGTGGCAGGTATTATGGGAATCTAAATTAAAGCTTCAAAATGAATACTAGTATTCTATTACAGAATTGGGGAAAAAATAAACTGAGAGCAAAGAAATTACTCAAAATTAGTATTTAACTCTTTGGTGGTCACTGTATATTAGAAACTAAAGACTATTACCTTCACATTCAGAAATTAATGGTAAAAACTAGATCATCTGTAATGTGAATAAGAAATAATATATTTAGCAAATGCAGAACATTAAACTAGCAAATAATTTACAGTATTTGTTTGAAAGGGTTGTGATGAAGGGCCCTAGGATTTCCTTACCTTGGAGAATCACTCCTGTCTCTTGATTACAACAGTTAAATGCCTTGTGAGTGAGGTGAGATTTCTGTAGCTATTTACCATGAAAGTGTCTTTTCAAAGAAATGTTAGTA
Organism: Peromyscus attwateri; assembly: GCA_902168425.1. Classification (NCBI taxonomy): domain Eukaryota; kingdom Metazoa; phylum Chordata; class Mammalia; order Rodentia; family Cricetidae; genus Peromyscus; species Peromyscus attwateri. Next base: position 52,051 of record CABHPP010140222.1, read on the forward strand.
GATATCATATCCCCTTCGAAATTGTATGAGTCAGAAATAAAGCACACAGTGTTTTCCTCGTTAAAAAGGAAGTTGCTCCTCCGATGGCATTTGGGCTCAAATATCTCAGACACATAATTTTGCAAGTGCTTCATACTGCATTACAAATTTCACTCGTGGAATTCTCTGGCAAACACTTGTGGCTCTCAGACTTGCCAGCTTCTGTATTCAGAGTAGAAATCATCCATAGATTGTCACAGAATGACCTCAGACCAGACCAGGCCAGGACATTGTGGTTCTATTTCTGGCTTTGACATTTTTCCCTGATAATGGGTCACCAAACAGTATTATTATGCCGTCCACAAAGACAAAATTTACATTTTGAGGATATGGTTGCCATCTTTAAAAAAAATGTCTTGCTCGAACTGCAAGAATTATAGTTTATGAGTTGACCTTCTAGTTGTTAATATAGTGATTTTTGAAACTCTTTCAAGTGAGATGATAGGAAATCACACATTACACATGCTGTGGGGAAGAAAAGATCAGTCTCTCAAGTCAACAAAGCTAGAATTACTGTTGGTTATCTCTTATCCAAGAGACTTGGGATAAACAAGCGTCCAGGTATCAACCATGAAATCCATGAAACCCGTCGTAGTTCACTCCTGTGCCCTCTCAGTTACAATGACACCCCCCCCCCAACATTGTTTCACCAAGTATCTCAGGAGAGCTTTTAACAAGTAGCCACATGATTGCAGCTTGGCTGGGTTTCCTTTCCCTTGCCCTCCCTCTGGTGGAGGTGTTAATGAGTGAAACACTAAGATGGGCAGCTGAGAATTCCATGGGCTTGTATCCTGTACCCCTTACTCTATTAGCCTGTGGCGTGGTGGTGAGTGACTGGTGTTGGTTGTCACTTTCCAGATGAGCCAAGGGTGTCTGTGCCCTTTTGTTATACAGAAGGAATCTAAATGGGAGACGAATCATTTATTCAGAGATTACTATTTCTCACGTCTTCAGACAGGAAAAGACCCAACTCTTAACCGGCTAATGTGTTCCTAGTAAGTGTCAGTGAAAGAGTGAAGTTCCGTTGGAGAAACAAGATGAAGTCTTGCTTCACAGTAACTTAATGGTTTAATAGTTAATACACAACGATTTGGTTTATTTATTTATTTATTTATTTATTTATTTATTTATTTGAGACAGGGTTTCTCTGCATAGCCCTGTTTGTCTTGGATCTCGCTCTGTAGACCAGGCTGGCCTCAAACTCACAGAGATCTGCCTGCCTCTGCCTCCCAAGTGCTGGAATTAAAGGCATAAGCCCCGACTGCTCGGCATACTTTAATATTTTAATAGCCAACATAATTTTTTTATATTTTCAAAGTCCATTTATAGCTGTGATTTCACCTGATGTTCTCAGCCCAACCAAAGTACTGTTATACTCACAGATTCTAGTGGATTCTAGTGGAGGGACCACAAGCGTGTTTCCCAGATCCTAGCCACAGTCTTCTCCATCCAGCTTGTGGCTGATACATACAAGCCACACATGATGGAACTAACTTATAAAGCATTCTCACATTTTTGGGACACCATGATCATACCTGTCCTAGGAATAGGATTAAATTGGTACTTACACACCACAAAAACTAGCACATAGTAAGTTAATGTTAGCTAACATGGTTATTATCATTGAAAAGGATGTTTGAGGTAGTACACAGCTGTATATAAAAGCATGGATTCTGGAACCAGACTCTCTGGGCTTGACCCCTGCCTCCATCACATAGCAATCTCAGAAGATGTACATAGAACTCTTAGAGTAATACCTACCAGGAGACAGAGCGAAGGAGACGACGGTGGCTGCTATTGTTCCTCGTTAGCTCTAGTACGTACATACAAACAAGAATTTGCCTCAAG
>CABHPP010140223.1:0-17473 GCA_902168425.1 Peromyscus attwateri
AGTACACTTTAACAAATTTTTCTTTCAAAATGATATCACTGCTTGAATTGTATTTCATAAAATTACTATAAATAAAATTATTCTTAAAAATTAAATTGAGAAAAAGCAATTTCACTATATGTGCCATACCTCCTTATTTCGAGGTTTTAAAATGTTGCTCCATGATTTATAACAGATGTTATATTATATAGACTAGTCGATTTGGGGGGAGATAGTGGATATGTGGTATGAGATAAGTAGCATTTCTCTATATACTTCTGTAAATGCTTCTGTCTTTCTAAAACAAAACAAAACAAAGCAAAGTCCTAAGAGAATAGAAGGAAAAAAATAACAGAGGAGGCAAAAAAGGAAACTATATGAATATTTCATGACTGTGTCCATTTACTTTAGAAGAAAAGTTTATTTAGATTGTACAAGGGTCTGAGTGCATTTGGTATGGATGGTTGTCCATGAAAGTACCAAATATCAAGACAGAAATATTTTCATTAAATGCCTTAATAATCCTGAAGTCAGAAGTAGATTATAAACATTGTGGGTAAAGAAATAATGTAATATGTTTACAAAAGACAGACATTTGTAGCTAAAATATGAGAGCACAAGAAAATTAATTTATCCTAAGGACAGATGCTAATATTTGGGGTTTAAATTGTAAACAGACTAAAACTTAGAAAAATATAATGGCATAGTCCTATACAAGGCTACTTCCCTTGAAGAATTATTTTTAGAGAGGTTGAAACTCAGGTACATACTACTGTACAATAAATATGGCACCAATGGCTGATTTGCACCAAGAAGTATTAGTACCAAAAATTAATATATTGTTATATGATAACATAATATAGTCTTTACATATTGTAAACATACACATTTTTGATCTGAGTGTTATCAGATAAAATTATATATTCACATATTTGAAGGTGGATATTTTCCATTTTGGATGGCCTGGGTGTGGTCCTAAGAACTCTAGGAATTAAATTTTGTAATCTTCCTCTTGGTTTCCCAGATTGTTATTTATATATGCAAATAAATATACCTCATTCAGAGGATTTGGAGTCATTTTGTGAAACATTGATATCTACAAATAACGATATATTTATATTTTTATTTAAATAGATTCATTAATTAAAATAAAACCTGAGACATCAGTATTTTAATATAATTCACCTCTTTGATTATAGTCCTTCTACTATTGAACTAGGATATATGCACAAGAAGGTAGCATATAACATTTCTTTGTTAATATTTTGTGTGTGTGTGTGTGTGTGTGTGTGTGTGTGTGTGTGTGTATAAAGAGGTACTACTTAAAGCATAATAGAGGTCAGAGGGCAACTACATGGATTTGGTTCTTTCCACTTTTACTTGGATTCAAATGTGGTCATCAGGCTGGAATTATCCGGCATCGAGTACTTTCACCCACTGTGGTATCTCATCAGCCCTATGAATATTATTTTACTTAAATCAATTGACCAGAGCAAAATAATGGTGAAAATTAATAAGAACAGTCTGAGTGAGATATTCTTAAAAATAGTTTATGAACTTCATTAGCACTATTTAGTAATGAAATACATAAAATCTGTGACTTGCCATGTATAAATAAAAAAATATGGCAAATGCAGTTTAAGTTGTGTGACTGACATCTGGGATTCAGTGAGAGAAGTGAGGCTTGAAACTAAGCCACTTAGTCTCAGATGATGAACTGTTCATGATTACAGTCATTTGCATTTAGGTGATCTGGTGTTTCACTTATGATACTTTAACATGATTCTAAAGAAATTCCAATATTTGTCATCAAAGGATTTTTTAAAGATTGGTTTAATGATATGGGGGTTAAATACTTCTATGAGCTGTTTTCAATGTCCAGATTATTAGGAAATAATTGAAAAAGAATTAAACAAAATAGGCTAAGATACTATTGGAATATTTCTAAGAATTTTGTTTCAAAGAGTTTACAGGAACTTTGCTGTAGTTTGACATGTTAATGACCCCAAAGAAAAAATACTAAAAGGTTGGCTCTCATCCTGTTGGGCTATATGCAGGTCATGGAACCTTTAAGAAATGAGGTCAAATGTCTTACCTTCAAGTTCCAGGAGGAAACCAAAGGCAACAGAAATAGCCTATATCTCTTCAGTAGTTTCTTGTACTCACTTGGCCAACAATTCAAAAGTAAATGTCTATGCTTGGTAATATATAGCTTTTATTGATGGTGGGAATAATATTTACACCCCTGTGATACATACATATTTATGTATACATAAAATGAGAGAACATGACGTGTTAATTTTTCTGAGTCTAGATTTCCTCATTCGGTATCATATTAATCCGTGTTATTCATTTTCCTGCATATTTTTATGATTTCATATTATTAACTGTTGATTATAATTTATTTGTATATGTATCACAATTTCACTATCCATTTATCAGTCAAAAAATATGTAGAGCATTTTAATTTCTTGGCTATTATGTGTAGAGCAGCAAGCAAGTAGATAGGCAAAAATCTCTGCAGTAGAATATAGAGTCCCTTGAGGATACGCTGTGGAGGGATACTACTGGGACATATCATATATCCACCTTTGTGCAAATTCTTCACTAAAATTTCCTTATTGATGCACCAGTTTTCAATGAAGACACCGCACACAAGGGTACAGAATTTGAAGTCAAGGCAGAACAGAACCAGCTGTCTCCTTCCTCACATTCAGTTTTTATGGTATCCATTGTTCTAATGCAACCTGGGTAAAACACTGAAAATTAACAACAGAGTGAGGGATACATTGTTTATCTAGTACTGAAAAACATAAAATCTCTAGTCACAATTAACATTCCTAGTCAGCTGTAAATACTACCCACAACTATGACTCTTCTGTCAAAATGTCTCTAATGTGTATCTTGGGGTAATGAACGGATATGTGACTGGACTTAAGACACTCAGTAGGTAGGAACTCAGGCCTTGTACTTTAGCACTAGCCAACTCCTCATGGCTTGTGATGTCATAGATCATAAAAAAGAACCAACTAAAGACATTCTTCTCAGGTAACTTAAAGGTTGTGTTCTAAAAAAGCATCCTGTATTCACAGGTAAGTGTAGATCTTATCCCTTGTCCCGTAACCTTCTGTTATCAACAGATGGGGCTTATTATAGAAATCTACAGTTGTCAAGAGGCAGGGATTAAGTAATCAAAGAATGCACAGCTGCAAACCCCGTGTGTGTGTGTGTGTGTGTGTGTGTGTGTGTGTGTGTATGTGTGTGTGTGTGTGTGTGTGTGTGTGTAGTAATAATAACTAAAAGATAGGCCATCATAGTTTGAGAGGTAGTGAAAGAAGCCACAAAATAAGTTTTTGGAGGAGAGGAGGGAATTCAAATGTCATAAATACAGTAATCAAGTATGAAATGCTTAAAAGTTAAAAAAAAAAAAGAAATTTATCCTAGTGGGATGAAGTTTGGTAATTGGATTGTGTCTTTGAGGCAGAATTTTAGAATTTTGATCTTCTTTGCGCTGATTCACGCCCATCATGTGTGTTGTAAGATGCTTCACTGAATTATCTGCATTACTATAGGATGCAGAGCAATGATAGAAATGAAACCATGGATTGAAACCTCTGAAACATACAAGATAACCAGCTCTGCTTCGTGTTTACTAGGTTAGGAATTATACTGCAGAAGGTGTAAATTCTACCGACACAATCATGTAAGTCATTTTCTTCAAAATTGGACATATGGCAAATACTAAAATGAAAAAAATATAAAATCTACAAAAAGAGATGGAATAATCTCTTAACCTCTAACTGGTGTGATGTCATTATCTTGTATCTCACTTTCTAACCATATTCAGAATATATATTAGACATGGTTAAGGAAATGTCTCTATACATTTACACACTGATAGCTACCAATTACGCTCAGTGTGTCTTCAGGAGATTATCTACATGTGCTTGGCTTGCTTAATAATTATATATTATGTTTTAGCACACTATCTTAAGATTTTACTGAGAAACAATAAACAATAAAAGTAAGATCAATTACAATAAAACTCACCTGAAAGTCTCTCTAAACTTATACCAAGTATAATAGAATAAATTTACAATTTGTAATATGAATTGCTAAATGGTCTTATTAGTTAAAAAAAAAAAAACAGAGCCAGATATTAGGGTAAAAATTGAGAGATCAGAGGAATAGTATAAACCAAGCCACAAGTTCTTACCGCTAGGAAATCCTCAGCCCAAGCGAGAGCTATTTCCTGCATATTCATGTCTATATACCTTTCTGTGTCCTGCCATCTTATTTTCTCTCTCCACCCAGCTACATCACTTCCTCTTTCTGCCCTGCTCTATCACTTCCTGTCTGTCTGTACAGACCTCCAGGCTTCTATAGTTAACTAGTGCTGGGATTAAAGGCCCGTGCCATCACGCTTTGTTCCCAGTGTGACCTTGAACTCACAGAGATCCAGATGAATATCTGCCTCCTGGATGCTAGGATTAAAAGCCTGTGCTGCCATTGCCTGACCTCTATGTTTAATATAATGGCTAGCTTTCTCATTTGATCCCCAGGCAAGCCTTATTTGTTAAAACACAAATAAAATATCACCATAATATTTTTCATCAAAAAACATGATGCTTCCAAATATGACATTTTCACTAGTAAACTATGTAATATATATTGAACTTGAATTTCAGTTTCTTAGGTCCATTTTTCCTATTGGCACAAAATGAGAAATAATCATCTAATAGTATTTTGAATATTTATATTATGACTAAGTGTAAGACTAGCACATTGTAAGCCTTCAATTAATGCTCATGACTGTAGGTACAAATTGATCATATAATAAAAAATATTACTTATATGATGGCAAAAACCTTAAAGTTAAATTATTTTAAAAAATCAATTATTTTTAAGATGCGTGCAAAATGTATAATATTCTTATTACAGTGTCAATAATTTATGTGTATATTTAAAAACAAAGCATCACTTTAAGTGATATAATCAGTAAGGTAAACTTGGAACAGACAGAACCCTGAGAAAATATATCTAATTCCTATTTTTATTTCTTGCATAGTCTTTGGAATTGAAATTTTATTTAGAAATAACCTCTAAATATATAACAATTGTTCAGTATCAGATTCACAGTGAATCATGAAAGCAGTTTATTCTTCAAATGTTCAATACTTGAAATGCTGCCACCCTGCTCTAGACTTTTAGAAATCAATACTAGAAATGAATCAGGCTGCAAGGGATTCATCTACCACAAGCTTCCTTCTAAATCTAGACAACATAAGAAGAGCTATGTTATACAGAACTGGAAAAGTGTCATGTAACATTGATTTACTATGTTACTGACAGCATTGGAAAAACAAATCAAACTATCCAAGAAATATCAAAAAGTGCATTCAACAAATGTTGTCCTTAGGATAACATCGTTAGCCCTTGGTAAGACCTGAAGGCACAAAACTTCATTGAAGGGCAGCCGTGAACCCTTTCCAACAATTTGACCTCTTGTCTGTTTTTAACTAGTTTTCAAAAATTGAGTTAAAAAAGTTGTTCACACCACACAGATACACACACACTATTAAATCTAATGAACCATATTTTTATTTATTAAAATATCATTGAGTCTATGAATGTCACAAACATGATAAAAAATTATTTTAATGCAAGGCAGTTCATGTAACTTGAAAACAAATCATTTCTTTACAATGCTATGAATAAAACCCAAGGCTTTGTATATTTTACATAAGAACCATACCACTGAGCTATATCCCCATCCTGTTAAAAGTTGTAATCTTAATCTAGGAAATCAGTGCAATAATAAATATTTATTTCATGACACAAAATTAAAGTGTTTATCTAGAATTTAAGTTAATTGATACATTTTTATTTAAAATTAACAAAATCATATTATAATTTACAATAATGATGACACTACTTGGATTCACATTTGTTTTAGCAGATACAGTATCATTCATTATCTTTTTATCAAACAATAATTTTGATAAATATTTTATTATAACTTATTGGCATTACTCTCCATTATCAGGAAAACATTAATTTAACTCAAATATTATTATGTTTTACATATTTTATCTAATAGTGTTTTTTACTTATCCATGAATTCAACATGCATAATGTAATTAAATTAGATGAGAATACAATGTGTGAATATATTTAATCATATTTCATTTAACTATTATCATATAGTCTTTTACCAGAAAATGAGAAAATTAATGACTCAAATGTAAAGCAAATGGGATTTACCCGATTATTTTAATTATAGAGATGGCTAATGTTATCATCATCTAATTCTTGGTATATAACCATGGTAAATTAATAAATATTCACATATAAAGGCTTAAACATTGAAAATCAGATAGTCTTTGCCTCCATCTTAATCCTTCTATTCATCGTAACTTCTAAATGATGGGAAAAGGATTACGGTTGCTTATTTCTTCTAATGATTTATGGCTTCTGTGTTTCATACAAAGAGAAGTGAATACACTTTGTATTTAGGTATGTTGTGGTTTTAAGGGGAAAAAAATCTCAAATTCTGGAGAACTTACTGCTTGAATAAGAGTAAGTAGTTTGATAACACATCAACTTCCAAGCTTTGCAAGAGCAATTTCACAATCCTGCATGAGAAGGCATGGCTATTGGCCTCTTTTCAGTGACTAGGATCATGTAAGCAGGTATGATGCCCAGTAGAAACCGTGATTCATCACGCTCCTGTCAATATACTACACAAGAGTTTGGGCCAAACAAATAAGAGCCATGGTAGATAGCCATGATGCAAGGAAGCCAAGCCACAAAGGAGCCAAGCATGTGCAGTGCTAATTTAATTTTTTAAAGCTGTAACACAGTCTACACCTCAGACACAATGTCTCTCTGGCTATTATTTCTGTGTAGCTAAAACAGCGGCTTTACCCACCTGAAGTCAGATACTGTATGCTTTTAAGCAAATGTTCACTCAAAATATTTGTTAGTTACTATTTCTCCACAAAATATAGCTAGAACAAAGTTCTCCATTATGCTGCTTAAGAATTTATCAATATAAATCATATTTTCTAATAACATTTTAAATCCTAAAGGCATGATGCATGTACTAATAACATAATATTCATGTTCTAATAACATAATATTCATGTTCTAATAACATAAATACAACAAAATGTTTGTACTAAATAATGCTATGCCATAGAGAAATCTATTTTAGAAATGTAGATGTATAGTAATTCAAATCATTTAAAATCTTGTAATTATCTAAAAGTCCCAACTATTTAGAACATAAGTAGCAAAAATTGAAATAAAGCTCTAGATCTTTCCATTAAAATGTGTGTGTGTGTGTGTGTGTGTGTGTGTGTGTGTGTGTGTGTATGTGTGTGTGTGTGTGTGTGTGTGTGTTGAGGTATGTCTTTTACTTGTATGTATGTACAGATTACATGTGTGTAGCATCTACACATGGATGTCAAGAGTATCTCTTAATTCATGGAACTGGCATTAGAGATAGTGTGAGCCACCATCCACCATGTAGGTGTTTGAAACCTTATCTGGGTCCTCTAAAAGAGCACCAAGTTCTCTTAACCACTGAGCTATCTCTTTAGCCCTTTATTATTTTAGTTTATCTTATATCCTCTGACCCTGTAAAATGATAGTTTTATATAATACAGATCTTAAATTTTAAACATTAAGTGCAGTTTAAATTATTTTAGGTGATGAAGCACATTGATTCAAGCTGAAACAAGAAATGACTAATATACTAAAAATATTTAAAAAATATAAATTTGCCCTGATTCATACATTTACTACGAAACATAGTTTTATGCAAGATGGTAAGTAGAGCATTTTTGTTTCCAAATTTATATTTACTCTCATTTACAATCATTTTATTCTTACACATACTAAACAGAATAGAGCAGGCGTGACTTCCTATTTCTCTATGCATGTCATTTGGAATCAATATTAATCTAGCACAAAACATATTAACTGCTCAATACTACATGACTCTTACATCTCCCAGGAACACAAAGTCTACATGACCTCTGTAGAAGTTGAAGGTCAACATGTGAAGAAACATATATCCAGGTCCACGAGGTACATAAAAAACATGCTGAAAGGCACATTTTATAGCTTCTGGCTAAATTCAGTGAGATGTCACAGTCCAGATGAATCAAGTTTAGGAAAGCAGGATGAATGTCAAACGGTATATGCCAAAGAGCAGCTTGTTCTTGGAGCATGCTTAAGGCCATTTTGTTCGGAGATTTTGTTGAAGAAACAATCTGCAAGTTTAAGTCTGCAAAACCCACAATATTCATTTTCAAGAGAGTTTTCAGACACATTTGACTGTAGGGAATTACTGACTTAGTTCTCAGTGTTCTGGAAAACATTCCAGTTGTTACTGCTTGCAGAAAATTGTTTAATAGCAAAATTACTAAATCTATAAATTATTATATGTCTAAAACCAAAAGTTTAAGATACATATTAAAATATTACATTCATTGATTTTATTTATTTACTTATTTGTGGGTTTTTTTTGTGTGTGTGTGTCTTATGAAGGGTGTGTACAGTGGTGGTCAGAGGACAACATTTGGCAGTGGGTTCTCTTCCTCTTCTTCAACTACATGGGTTCCAGGGATCAAAGACAAGTCACCAAGCCTTGTGGAAATTACCTTTATCGACTGGGTCATCATATTTTCTCATGAAATACAAACTATAATGATATATGGATAACAAGGTAAACAGCAAAGCTATGCACTCTCAATTTTCAGTATCTTTAAATACCATTGTTTTCTACTTAAGGACATATTTGTAGATTATTATGCACCTAGGTGACACCAGCTAAGACTCCTAGCAATAGTGGAGAAGGTGCCTGAACTGGCCTTCCCCTGTAATCAGATTAATGACTACCCTAATTGTCATCATAGAACCTATATCCAGTAACTGATGGAAGCAAATGCACTGATCCATAGACAAACACTGGGCTGAGTTCCGGAGATCAGTTGAAGAGAAGGAGGGAGTATCATATGACCAAGGGGGTCAAGATCATGATGGGGAAAACCACAGAGACAGCTGACTGGAGCTAGTGGGAACTCATGGACTCTGGACTAACAGTTGGGAAACATGCATGGAGCCAAACTAGGCTCTCTGAATGTGGGTGACAGTTGTGTGGCTTGAGCTGTTTGTGGGGCCCCTGGCAGTGGGACCAGGACTTATCCCAGGTGTATGAACTGACTTTTTGGAGCCCATTCTCATGGTGGGAAACCTTGCTCAGCCTTGATGCAGGACAGGGGGAGGAGGAGAAGCAGACTTGGTCCTGCCTCAACTTGGTATGCCAAACTTTGTTGATGACCCAAGGGAGGCCTTACACCCCCTGAGGAGAGGATGAAGGATTGGATGGAGGGAGGTGGGGTGGGGCAGATAAGGGAAGGAAAAAGGAACTAAGATTGGTATGTAAAATGAATAAAAATGTAGAAAATAGAAACAAAACATTTTTCAAAATTTTGACATATTAATTAGAAAAAAAATGGCCTCACTAAAATTGTACCATGAATATATTGTACAGATGAAGTATTACTTTAATTTAAAAGAAAAATTACAGTGTAGAACTAGAAATAACCAAGACATAGTGGAAAGATAGTAAAAATGATTCAATATTTAAGATTACTAAATGATAGATAAAAATGATGGTTATTAATGCAAAATTATAAAGTTATAAGTTTAGACTATGAAAAATTAAAGCTTGTATATAGCAATAATAAACAAAATTGAACAAAATAGATCAAAATAAAATCATAATGCTGAATTAATTAAATGCCTTAATTTCCAAAGTTGGAATCCAAGAATAAATATTTATAGATGGTTTAAGAAAATTTTAAAGCATTAGCAACAAGTTTATAATGCTGGTAGCATTATGACCAAATAGAAGAAATTTACCAGGAGATTTTCTATAATTTTATGCATTCTTGAAAAATAAATGAGGCATAAATAAAAATTAAATAATTGCAAGTTATTATTATAAAAATCAGTGCATTCATTTTAAGAATACTGATTCCATTTTTACAAAAGCATTCTAGAATTTACATTCACTTAAGATTATAATGTAAATTTTATTGATCTTCAATTATAAAAGCAAAAATATTTCAAACACAAACTGGAAAATTAGAATTATATGAACTCTGTTATATGATCTACTAATTGGTAAACTTTGACAAATTAAGATTTTCTAAGGAAATAATTATAAATACTGATAGGAAATATTAAATAGACTCTACCATAAAACTAAAACAAGAAAAGGACAGGAAGAATAAGGTGAGTAAAGTCAGTTTAGATGCTATAAAGTTGTAATGATAACCTAATGAAAAATTAGCCATAACATACCACTAAAAACAATTTAAACATAAGCAAATCTGAAGATAATTTGCAAATATATAAGCTTGTAATTCCAAAATAATAATTGTTACACCTACAAACAATTGTGAAAATTTTGTTCATGCAGAAAAATATTAGCATCTCCGACATCAAATTAAATATTTTAATTCTCAATATGTGGAAAGTTTTAGATAATAAAAGTACAACAAACAAACAAGAAAAACCTTGAAGCATATGAACAAGATACTTTTTTAAGAAACTGAAATAAAACCCCAAAATATCAATAATGTGTGTTAACTCAAACCTGGATTGGAAATGAGGGCTCAATTGTGAAAGTGTTGTCTAGTATACACAACACCCCAAGTTTGATCACCATATTAAAAAGGGCAAATGCAAGAGCACACATATAAACCAGATGCTTGTACTCAGTATGTAGAAGTGAGAGAATCGTGAATTCAATACTATTCTTATCTGCACATTGAGTTCAAGGACTACCTGGGATACATGAAACACTGTCATAAAATGACCTCATTTATGTGTATCAATGTGTTTAAAAATGCTTTCTTTTGGAAAGAATAATCAAGTGAGTCCGTTTATATTATGAATTTTTTTAAGTATTTTAATGATGTCTACCCAAAGGGAATTCTATCTTTCTTTCATAAAACCGTTAGATGTTTCTAATGTTGTACATGACTGATGCACAACTTCTGTATACACTGCTCTGTTCTAGTTTCTTCATTTAAGCACTGTATGCCATTTGTTAAACACCTTGTCTTTCTGCATCTGAATTTCCTCCCACAAAGAAACAAAATAATCAAAATTGGTAGTAAGATTAATCTTTATTCTAGAGGTAAGTGTCCCCTTGCTGTGGCTTAATTTGGGTTTTTAAATATTTTTCTGCAACAATATCCTAAAAATAAAAAAGTGACCTCTTGGTGATTTGTTGTCTGATGATAAGCAAATTTTCTGTTCTCTATGTAACTAAGTTAAACACCTGAAATCCATGTGCAAAGTCCAAAATTTATATGATCTAAGTAATGGTTTGCTAGGTATTGTCTTCTGTGGAGTCTTTCCTTAAGTATATGTAATAATAATGAGGCAGAGTGAAGAAGACAATTGAAGTATCTTACACTGTCCTATTCAGAATGGCCCCATCTCTAATATTCCATCCTGAAATAGCTAGTTTAGCATGTCTTCTGTCTTCCAACTTGAGGTGCTCTTTTGATATGATGCTTTGGGAAATTACAAGAGTAAAAAGAAAAAAGTGGGTTTTTTTCCTAAAATATTTACAATATGTTAAGAGTTTTCTCTTTTGTTGATTAATATGATGGTTTGGATGAGATATTTCCCCCATGCTCCTAAATATTGAACATTTGCTCCCAGTCGGTGATGCCATTTTGGGAGTTTAATGCAGGACAACTTTGCTGCAAAATGTGCATCATTGAGAGCAGGCTCTGAGATGAAAAGTCCTTTGCCCTTTGCAGTTCTCTATCTTTGCTGTGTGTTCCAGGTCAAGATGTGACCTCTCAGTTTCCACGCTAGCATATCTACTGTCATATCTCCTCTTACCACTCTGGAAAAGCAAGCCAAAATAAACTCTCTTCCTTAGGTTGCCTTTTGTCATAGTGTAATATCATAGAAACAGAAAAGTGATTATTTAACTTGATGTATGAGTAGCATTTAAATATAATCTATTAAGTTTCATAATAGATTTGTGCTATGTCAATAAGACTGATTCCCACTAGTCTTTATAGATGTCATCTGTGGACTGGATTTAGTATATCCCTTCTATGTTCTTGTGTTCCCTTCTTGTGCTATAAATTTATGTGATATCATCCAATTCGTAAAAAAAATATAAGAAATCTGCCTTCAGTCTGGTAACACTCTCAATGGTTTGAACACGGATTCTAGTTGCTACTGAAGAGTTCTATTTCTCTTTCCATATGAGAAAAGAAGATCACCTCCAGATTCTAAAACCACTGCTTTCTACATATTTTGTAGCTTAGTTCCATCTTATTTCATTTTTATCATTTTTTTTGATCTTACTAGTATCTTTAAAATAAAAAAATGCAATCTCATTGTACATTAAGTCAAAATATTTTCAAAGTCAATTGTTTCTTTGCAAATTTTCAGTATCTCATATTGTGGTTATCACACTTTTAATGTGGCTGTTGCATTGATGCTAATATTAGTAAATAGTAGGAATTTCTTCAGAGTTACCAATTGTTTCAAGTAATAGAGTACAGGAAAAAAATTGATTGTAAAGGAAGGGGATATTATATGGAAGGAATATGCTTTTTAAAAAAGTTTTAGAGAAACAGTATTGTAAAACAAATTCCTAATGAACTTATAATAAAAAAAATAGAGCCAGAAATTGGGGTACATGCTGAGAGACCAGAGGGACAAAGGAACAAGCCACTGCCATGTCTCTCCTTGCCAACTCCACCAATCTTCTGACTGAATGTCTCTGAGTCCTCAGCAGAAAGGGATCTAACCAAAAAGCGATCCTCAGCCAAAAAAGCTTTGAGTCCTCAGCAGAAAGGGGTCCAGATTAAAAGGGCTCCAGCTAAAAAGTCTTAGTTCCTGTCTCCTCATACCTTATATACCTTTCTCTGCCCAACCATATTACTTCCTTCCTAGTGCTGGGATTAAAGGCATGTGTGCTTCCCAAATACTGGTAACAAAGGCATGAGATCTCAATTGCTGGGATTAAAAGTGTGTGCCACCACTGTCTGGCTCTGTTTCTCTCCTAGACTGAATCAATCTCATGTAATCTAGGGTGGCTTTGATCTCACAGAGATCCAGATAGATCTCTGCTTCCCTAGTGCTAGGATTGAAGGTATGCGTCACCACTGCCTGGCATCTATGTTTAATCTAGTGGCTTGTTCTGTTCTCTGAACTTCAGGCAAATTTTATTAGGGCACACAGTATATTACCACGAAGTATTTTTTCTTATAAATGACTTCATTTTTTTTTCTTTTTTTGCATTTGAGTTTTCTTCACTATTCATGTGGAATTAAATTCTTCTCCACAGCAACAAGGTTTACATGGAAACAACTTAGGATATTGAATTAAAAGCCTGCTAGTTGAAGCAGAAATTCATAAGGAAGAGCATTTCTAATCTAAATTAGATAATGTCTTTACAGTTAAAGTTTTGAAAAAAATGCTGAAACTGTCCACATCTGCCACCAGAGGTCAGCTCTGTTTATGCATACTTAGCATCAATGGGTAGGCTACTGTATTGTACTTATTGAAGAATCAATGGATGTTTGTGGTCTTTTGCTTCTTCAGTACTCAGAATAATTACCTACTCCCTTTTCCTTAAAGACATGAAGTTCTCTTAGGGCAATTGTCTAATACTAAAGAAATTTCTAGTATATGAAAGTGTCATTTGTCATTAACTGTGATGAAAAGAACAGCTGAATTTGGAAGAACTATCATGCAAAACTGTCAGTCATCATGTTTCCCACTTTGGTGACTGCATTTAATATTGCTGAAGATTATGCTTCTGTAGATGTGTAAGGATAGACAATTCAAGAAATTATTGGTATATTCCTATTATAAAACATGGTAGCCAAAGTAACTGCTATAATAATTCTAACACTTGGTTAAAGAAACCATTATAACCACAGTCATTCCATAGATTCACACTAGCTTATAAATTTTAGAAGCTGAGGAAGAAGTTTTTTAGACATTTTGCTTTAAACTTTAATTGTTTTTGATAAACATATTAATAAAGAATATTTATTTGTTTAATATAAATGGCTGGTTTTCAAACAGAATTTTCAGAACTTCCTGGTATACAAATCCAAAGGCAATTCATCAAACAAGCTTATTTTGAAATTTCTAAAGAATGGGGGTGTGGAGAAGACTCCATGTCATGGTTCATGGTACACATTGTCTGTCATCTCACATAACCACATCAGTGAACTATAGTTTTGTAAATTAACTCTGTGCATATTAAATGCACATCTGCACTTCTGCAATTTAACTCAAGCTCTAGGTTTCAACTCTATCACATACAAACAATTGTTTTCCAAATACTTGCGTTACTCTATAAACAACAGCATGGGGCAATTTTAGTCTTCTCTACATTCTCTCAACTTTCAAGTCTTATTTCCTTAGACTTTTACATTTCACTAAATAACATAAGCTGTCTATTAGCAACAAGCTTTATTCCTAACAATATGTAACCTTAAAGGTAAAATTGCATCTGTGAGAAAAAAATAATGAGAAATAGATCCACAATAGATTTTAAACTTTTTAGAAAATCTTAATTTGCTCTAACATATTATTACTTAATTAAGAAATATAAAATATCATCCTAAATCATCCAAGCTGGCTTAGAACTTGCTGTGTAGCCACAACTGTGTTCATAGTGACACATAACTTCAATTAGAGGAGAACCAGTGTTCTCTTCTGACATTTGTGGGCACTAGGCATGTGTCTGATGCATGAATATAGACAAAGGCAAAAGACTCAAACACAAAAAATAAGTCTAATTTTTCAAAACGTATGTTAACCATTAGTTACTAGTAGAATTTTGACATTAATTACTAAAGGTATGCTTAGTGAGTATGGCGACCACATGACCATGCGTAAAATCAGACTAATTTGTAATTAAAAGATAGATTGTGTCATTTGGCTTTTGATCAACCATAGTTGAAGAGGTGAGAAAATATTCCCTTGGAAATGACTACAGATTTGTGAGAAGACATTTAGGTAAGAATGATTAGAATCCTCTAGCAAGAATGCTCAGGGAACTATTTTTCAAAAAGATATTTAACAATAGAGTACAATGTACAAAATTTAATGAGAGGGGGATTTTCCTATGTACTTAGCTGAATGGTAAATAAAATTGTTATCTACATATGGTAAATTGTAATGACTTCAGGATTTTTTTTTTTTTTTTTTTTTTTTGGAGCTGAGCATCAAATCCAAGGCCTTGTGCTTGCTAGGCAAGTGCTCTACCACTGAGCTAAATCCCCAATCCCAACTTCAGGACTAAATTTAAGACATGACAATGAGTATTTATTGCCCAGTGGTGGCACACACCTTTAATCCTAGCATCAGGAGGCAGAGCCAGGAGGATCTCTGTGAGTTCGAGGCCAGCCTGGTCTACAGAGTGAGATACAGGGCAGGCAACAAAACTACACAGAGAAACCCTGTCTCAAAAAAAAAAAGAGTCTTTATTATAGCTTACAGGATTTACTGACATAAAGAAAGTTAAAATGGTAGATGGAAAATGGACTTTAGTGGTAGATACAGCTTTAGCATTTTTTGAAATACTTGTCCATGTCCAAATTCTTACAGATAGAAATCATGAAAAACAGGTAAAGTATTCAAGAAGAGATAAAATAGTGAAGGGAACACAGGTTTGGGGAATTTTCAAGTGAATGCTGGTTAATAGGTAAGCAGCATAGCCTTAAACAAATGTCATTGCTTCAAACTAAAAGAAATAAAACAATTCAAAAAAAAGCAAAACAGCAAAATTTTATTTTTCAATAGAAGAAAACATGCAGGAGTGTTATGATGTAGAAATAAGTGTGATCTAACCATAGCGATTAAGTAGATATGATTTAGAACTTTTTTTTTTTTTTTTTGGTTTTTCGAGACAGGGTTTCTCTGTGTAGCTTTGCGCCTTTCCTGGAACTCGCTTGGGAGACCAGACTGGCCTCGAACTCACAGAGATCCTCCTGGCTCTGCCTCTCGAGTGCTGGGATTAAAGGCGTGTGCCACCACCGCCAGGCTAGATTTAGAACTTTTTACTTCAGGTTAAATTCCATAACTTTAACTGTTTTTTGTGATACTTAAGTCCCTAAATTTCTATTTCTATATTCACAAGTTGATAGTAATGAACTTAGTTCCTAATTTATAGGTGTTGTGTGTATTAATGAGACTATTATTAATGGAATATTTAGATTTTCCAATTATTTTAATCAGTATTGCTATTGTTATGATTTATTCTAAGTTACAGAGGATTCTAAGAAAAATTTGATAGGGAAAAGAATATTATGTTTTAGATTAGAAAGTTTTATTCTAGAAATAGAAGATTTCCAGAAAGCTTCGTTTCCCCTCCATGTATCTGAGCGCCTAAATATGTTCTCACAGATTGAACGGATTGCTCTATTAGATAAGTTTCAGTTATGAAAATGTCATGATTCTAAAGGTGATATATGAAAATTTAAAGCGTTGTTATAATTTTGAAAATTACTTAATTTCATGATAAAATACATATTAATTTAAACACAGAACATAGCTGCCAAATGTATAATTTCCAAAACATGAGTATAGCAGAAAAGGGATATCAAAATGCACACAAAAACTTTTTTTCTTCAGAAAAGAAGGATTTATTTCATTTGTCTATACTCTTCTCTAAATCTAGTTAAAACATTTCTTTAGATATCATGACACAGGATTTTGATGAGAGCAGACTATATCCTATTAAACATTCCTCTTATCAGTTTCAAATCCCTGCTAAAATAATTTTAAGAATGAAAATTAATAACATTTGAAGGATAATAAAATAATTTAGTCTTCCTACACATATCAATAGTGCTTCCTCAACTGGGTATTTATTTATTTTTAACTTACTAGAAAAATGTTTTAAACTGGGTGGTGGTGGCACACACCTTTAATCCCAGTACTCAGGAGGCAGAGCCAGGCCGATCTCTGTGAGTTCAAGGCCAGCCTGGTCTACAGAGTGAGATCCAAGAGAGGCACCAAAATTATACAAAGAAACCCTGTCTTGAAAAAACAAACAAACAAAAAAAGAAAAATGTTTTATTGTCTGCTGGTTTATATTATTTCAGAACTTCCAATTTAATTTTTATTCCTATGTAGCATGAATCTTAAAGAGTCTTTATTAATAAGATCAAACCCGAGGCCAGGTATTGGGGTGAAATGCTGGAAGGTCAGAGAGACAGAACAAGCCACAGCTATCTCACCTCGCCGGATCCTCAGCTGGTCTTGCTTCCTCAGACTGGAAGCCTCTATGTCCTCATATCCAAATGACTCTCAGCTGAACTGCTGCTAGAAGCCTGAATGCTTAACCAGGCCAAATGCTTCTCCAGGCCAATTGCCTCTCCAGGGCAAATGCCTCTCCAGGGCAAATGCCTCTCCAGGG
>CABHPP010140223.1:26642-40299 GCA_902168425.1 Peromyscus attwateri
ATATATAATCAAACCAGAATGATTTTGAACCATGTCTATCATTTTGGACTTACAAAATTTCTCATTCAAAGGATTTGGTACCCAATTCCATAAATACTTGCTTATGCATAAATATTGTTGTAATCACAATAATTTGGGAATGAAAACAAATTAAATGACCTTCAATCATAAATAGTATGTGAAAATATAGTTCATATATACTGAGGAATACTATGCAGCTGTAAAGAAGAAGACCTCAGAATTTCATTAAAAAAAAAAACAACAACACACGCATTAATAGTGAAGGTGTGAAAGAGGATTTTTCTATCACTTGACAATAAGCCAAGGAAATTATATATATATTAAAAAATGTTCCCTCTGTTCCTGGTGTAATCAAACTCCATTACCTACAGGAAGTAACCCTAAAGGTATACAAAGAAATAAAATTTGGCAAATGGATGTGTTTCATTTTGAAGAATTTGGAAAATTAAAATATATACACTATACAATAGATGTGGTTTCAGGATTTCAATGGGCAAATGCTTTGAGTTCTGAAAAAGCTGATTCTGTAATTACACACCTATTAGAAGTCATGGCCATCATGGGAGTACCTGTACAAATTAAGACTGACAATGCTCCAGCATATATCTCTGGTAAAATGAAACAGTTTTTTTTTTCATATTGTAAGATAAAGGAAATTACAGATATACCACACAATCCAACAGAACAAATGGTTGTACAAAGATTTAATTACATGTTAAAATAAATGGTTAACGAACAGAAAGGGGGAAGTAAGAGACCCAGAGATAGACTGCGTAATGCCTTAATAACTTTAAATTTTCAAATGCTAATGAAAAATGAACAACCACTGCGGAGAGAAATTAGACAATAGAAAAAAACTAATGGTCTATATCAGCCTGTGTACTTTAAAGATGTGTTGACCTCAGAATGGAAACCAGGATGTGTTACATTGGGGAAAGGGTTTTGCTTTGTCTCTACAGGAGAAGAGAAGGTATGGATACCATCAAAACTAATAAAGATGTGACTCAATTTGAATGGGAGAGATCTCTTAATAAGGAGAAGTGATAGTTCATCCACTGATATTACAATTCTACAAGTCGAAAGGAAATCTCACCAACTAAGTGTCAGGGTAGGGTTTTGTTTTTGTCTTTACAGGAAAATAGAAATACCCATCTTCAAGAAGTCAAAGACCATGGAAATCTAGCCATCTAAAGAAGAAGGGAAAACTATCCAGAAAAAAAAAAATTAATGAGCAAAAACTAATTTGACCTAATGGTACCAATATTCTCTCCTACCTTCTCATTACCTAAAAATTAACTCTTTACTTCTCTAAAAATTTGTAGTCCTGACTCAATTAAAATTAAAGCTTGTACTGGGCAGTGGTAGCACACACCTTTAATCCCAGAACTTGGGAGGCAGAATTCTGTGAGTTCAAGGCCAGCCTGGTCTACAGAGCGAGATCCAGACAGGCACCAAAACTACATGGAGAAACCCCGTCTTGAAAACACGAAACAAAACAAAAAACAAAGCTCACTTTGAAGTTGGGGTGCGGCTCTCTCCTTCTCTAAATCCAAGCATGTTGTTAAAAGAAAAATTCAGTTTCTGTCTCATATTGTATTTACATATTTAACAATATGTGTATGCATATGTGTATACACATCTTAACGTAATAACAAAGAAAAGAATGGCATAATTGAAAAGGGTAAGGGGGCAGTACACACGTGGGTTTTGAGGGAAAAATGGTAAGAAGCAAACAGTGTAAATATATTGTCAAAAATACTAAAATTTAAATAATTTAGTATAATTGCACAACAAATGTTTTGAACCAAACTAATATTTCATTTTATGTTCTCATAAAATATGGATAGTAATATTCAATGCAGAATTTAAAGAAATACATAGTCAAATTCCAATTTTCGTAACAGATTTATGAGAAAATTTTCATTATGTAATTCCTGCTTTTTTTCAACTTTTACTGTAAGCACATTTACTTAAAAGAACCTACACTACACTTACAATATGATATGTTTCTCTGTCACAGAACTAAAGTGTTCCACAAGGCAGATTTCAATTGGAATTGAAAGCATCATATGCCTCAGAGGCAGCTGAACCCAGCCTCAAACAGAACAGTATTGCAAAGCTGCTCTGGATTAATGAATCAAGTAAAGTTCAGAGGGCTAGTATGATTAAAATGAATTGCTACTGCAAAGGCCACTGATTTTTCAAATGGTTACTGATAAATCTTATAAAACAATGAAAGTTTTCAGTCTATGTATGATGTCTTTCTCATTAACTAGTAACACACACACACACACACACACACACACACACACACACACAAGGGTCAAATTTGAATATTTGATTAGTGGTAAGAATATTATAATATTTCAACTATAATATCACACCTTGTACTTTATTTGTGTGTTTCACATCTCTGTATATATTTTGTCAATAGTATTTTTGTATTTTCCTGTTAATCCTTAAACTTTTCAGTGATTCGAAGTTGAAATAAAGGAAAAATCCTGTAACTACTCACCTCATCTTGATGTTATTCAGATAAATAGTGCTGGAAGGCAGGTATTGGAAAGCTGCTGAGTGCTCACAGCTTTTAAGTTCTATCTTTAGATAAAATTTCTTAAAAAGCTATACATAAAATGGTTCAGGCTGTGCTTAATTCTGAAGCATATGGAGAAACAGCAGTCCCATCTATGCAAATGATATTTTCTATTAAGTGATTTAATTTAATTAAATACAAAGTTCTAGGTTACAAGAAAAACTTGGCAAATCCCTTCCAAGAGAAAGTTGCTGAGAATAACATAAACATACTTTTTTCAATGCTTGCTGATGGACCTCACATAAGTACGTCGGTCAAGTAAGAGAGTATGAGAATTACCATTGGATACCATGTAAAAGTGACACAGAGAGAAGTTCTTTTTCCAAGGAAACCACTGGTGCATAGGAAATAGGAAACAGAGACAGAGAGGTAAACTCTAAGATTCAAGATAACGGTGAAACTTTGCCTAATTCTTGGCAACCCATGGACAATGTTATTTAAACTAATCATGCAGAGATGGCGGAGTCAACACACAAATGTAGACTAGAAATATACTGAACATTTACAAGAAATTGACGCAGTCAGGAAGTGCAAAATGATAGCTTTGAGAAGGCATGACACATACCTAAAATGTTCCAAAGAAAATGCTAAATGTAGATACTGACTTTGAATTCACAGACTTCATTATTCACAAAGAAAATCCTCATGGAAATGGGTTTGTACATGGCCATGGCATTTCCTCCAAATCCTTTATTTTTACTAAGCACTAAACTGTTAATATAAATTCATATCAACCAGTCATCCAACTTGTATTTCAGAAAGAGGATTTAAAATCCAAATTAGAAGGCCAGAAACATATATGCATAGGATTTAGGAGCAAATGTCAGCATTGAATAAACCAATACTCATTCAAAGATGAGTCCTGAAATAGAAACAAAAACAGAGAAGAAGTACAGCTTCTTGTCTGACAAAGTTTGATTTTGATAGGCAGAATTATATTGTTCCCTAGTATTCTCATACTCTGGCTTTGTGACCATGACCCAAATATTCAAAGACTCTTGTGTTATCCTAATCTATAAAATTTATATAAATAGCTATGCCTTTGTTTTGTGCATATGTAAAAAATATCTAAGACAATCATTTCTAAAGATTAGAGATTCAATTTATAGAATTCTAAAGTCTTGGAGGTCGATGTTTATGAGGGCCACGTTTCACAAGAAGATTGCTAATTTGTTGTCTGATGGTAGAAGTTGGAAGAACAAATAAGCATAAAATTTTGAGTGAAGGGGCTAAGCTTATCTACAAATAACTGTAAATTATACTTTTTGCGTTTTTCTTTTGTTGAAAATATTTTCCATACATCCTATTCTGATTATTTCCACTCCTCTTACTCCTAGAAGTTCCAGCACTTCTTCATTCCCATCTGGAGCCATAACCCTTCTGCTTGAAAACTAATTTAATTTAATTTTAAGTCATTCTCTATCTCCCACCAAACAAATGTGTGAGTAATATTTTCTCAACTCTAGAAACTTAACGTAAAGGACATAAAATAGGAAGTTAGCGTCTTGGCTAGTCTCCATTATTTTATACAAATGTAGTAAATAAATTTAGTTCACTTAATTACATAAATTTATTAAATAAACAAAAACATAAATTCATTATTTTTAAATGATGTTTAGATATTTTAGATAAGATCCTGCAGTATAGTCCATGTTGGCATGAAATTTACTACAAATCAAAACATATTTCAAACTCACAGCAATCTCTAGCCACATCCTCCTAGATGCTAGAATTATAGGCACGAATGACCATATTTAGCTTTGGATAGGATTATCATAATCATTAGACAACAACCACAAAAAAGAATACAGCATTGTCATGTTTTCTTGATGCAACTATTGTAATAATAATTTATATTTTGTGACCTGTTCATGTTTGTTGGGTGAAGACTCTAAAGACGATAAATTGACAGAAATACATCTTATACTTTTAACTGGTTCAAGTGTGACTGTGAAAGAAGTACACTCCAGGAAAATTATGCAGCAACAATGTAAAGGCATAACATCAAAATTTATCATGAACTTTCCTGTATCCAGAAATGTGAAAAAAATATTTTGCTTATGAGTCTTTAAATTAGCTGCAATTTTGTTACAGAACTAAAAAAGACTGTCCCTGCTTTAGCAAATCAGTGTATATAATCCATGTCAGTTTGGGATACTGTCATTTCAAAGAAAGTTTGCTATCAGCTGTATGCACACTATTTAAGAACAATTAAATGATTTCTAGAAATCTGAATGAATGTTTCTATAATGAGGAAACAGGTGTGAGGGAAACATATTCCAGTTATTGTTGATGAAGCATTCTCAAAACATTAGCATGTCTTTTCTGAGACGCAATATTACAATATGAGAGTGAAGAAGCTCTATCAGATGCTTAACCTGTTTTAAAATATACAGATAAATTGGTTTGATTTAGTTGGAAAAATAAGCATGCTTTCATAAAGTGTGGTTGGAATCTATGGAGCTATCAGAAGATCTTTATTTAAACTCCAACTAGTTAAGAACTCAATTATTATCACAGTTGCTTCTCCTTAGAAAAGCCAGGGACACAGAGTTCTGAATTAGTAATGTCTATTGAGAATTTGCGGGGGGAACAATGCTTCCTATGTGCAGTTCTGGTGAATGCAATGTGAAAGCCACTAATCAAGACTTTAAAAGTAACTTTAAAATTTGTGTTTATTGACTTTCCTTCACTTTAGCAATATGTGAAATGCTCAAGTTATAAAGAGTAACCATTTATTTGGGTTGTAATTTTAGAGGTCTCAATCCATCATATGTCTGCACAATCTTGTTTATTCCTCTGTTGTCTGAAAAGGAATGGTTCTTAGTCTATTGAGCTCAAGGTACCTAGAACCATTGCTGAGATAAATAAAATTACTAGTAAGCATCTTTGAAACTCTTAATGAAACAGTATCAGTATATCTCTATAACTATTATTTTAATGCTTAATTAATTTGAGTCAGAGTTTGAAAATATATAGTATCAAAAATGCATTGAATTTTCAATCATTTGTAAAAATATTGAGTATTCATCAAATATTAGACATTCAACATTAAAATACTAATGAGATGATATGTGCACATCACTGGACAAAGGAAAATAAAGCTATTGGATATTAGACATCTCTAATTATTTGGGCAAACATTTGTAACATTTATCTGATATTCATTAAATATTTAGAATTATCTTTTGATATGAAATCTTTCTCATTAGCCTATGTTGGTATATTGCAATTTATGTTAGACCTAATAAAGGCAAAGGATGATTTATGATTTGATTTATTTAACATCGCATTTAGTAATTATGATTCTGTGACATTACTTGGTAAAGTTGGTAACTATAGAATGTGCATGTACAATGGAGGAAAATAACTTACCAAGATAGAAATCCAATCTGAAATAGGAGTTATTTGGTGATTATTATACATATTATGAGAGATATAGGGATGAGAACAATGAGCGTTATACCAGGTGCTTGAATTACTGAGCAAAAGCCAAAAAAAAAAAAAAATGGCCCAGTGGGTAAATGCTAACTGCATAAGTCTGACAGCCTGAGTTCAATTCCTGGAACCCACAATGGAGTGAAAACTGAATTTCAAAAGTTTTCCTATCTTTCCCACACATATACAATGCACATTTGTGTCATTGCTTACATACAGAAAACACACACAAACACACACACACACAAGCTCACACTATATACAGACTATAATAATACAGTATTTTAAAACTAATGAATGAGTATGTTATTGAACAATTTAAAATAGTCCTTGGGTTTTGCTAATTTATGTGTTACATCTTATTCTACTGTGAAAAACTCACTGCAAGATCAAAAACTAGCTTTTATAGAACTTAAACCTGAACAAGAAAATAAGAATAACTTGTCAGTTTTCTTTCCTGACATTCTTCAGTATAAAATAGAATTCCGTAGCATTAAATAGAGTCCTTTATTGCCATTCTGCAATGGTTTGAAACATCTTACAATCGATCTTTGTCATGTGCACAAAACCAAAAAGACAATAAGTAAAAACATGTATAAGAAAAAGAGAGAGAAAGCTGCATTGAAGTTTATAAAATGTATTATAGTGAGATGGTAAAATATGAGTATGATGATTTTCATTTAACTCAAAAGTGTAACCTGGTAGACAAGCTATTGAATTTTACATGAGTCAAAGAATATTTTTGGTCTCCTGAGCCATACCTGTGCATATAGTTAAGTGTTTCAGGTAATTACTTCCAGGTGCTTGACTATAGGAATTCATTGCAATGCAATGAAATCAGAGGGAAAAAACTCATCAGCAGAAATTAACACATAGGCATGTTACAGAGACACGTATACTTAAATGGCATCAGTATCATAATTTGTGGATTCAAGATGTTTATGTTCATTATGGTGACAATCTCCTCCTAGGTAATTAGGAAGATCTACATACAACTAGGTATGTTTGATTTTATGCTAAGTTTATTAGGATAATTTATAAGCCCAATTTTCAATATTTAATTTTTATTTCTACAAGTAGCTGTATGGAAATCTTTATCATTTTATTTTACTATTGTTGAAGAAAATAAAATTCTTGGGCTTCCATTATCATTCTTTCGTTTACAGACTCTGCTAACTCTATGGATATTCTAAATTAGACACTAAAAGTAACTTTTGCTGAAAAAAAAAAAAAAAACCTAACTTGCATCCTACTTTCACATTTTCTTTCAAAGTTTTAGATAAAATTACTGTGATGATTCTTAATCATATACAAAAACCATACATTTTTATCTATTTCCAGTGTTTAGCTGTTGTACCTATGACACTTCCATTAAAAAATGTAAAAGTAAGATTTTAGGATGATAGGATGAATGCACATTATGTATATCCATGCACACACACATGGCACAGGAACAAATGTGCACATAGGCATAGATGACTCCTCCCATGAGAAAAACAGATTTTCTTTAACACATACTCTGTAATTCAAGTATAAATATCCAAATTGTATTGCAGTATTAAAATTATTTATTTAAATTATAAAATGTTTTATATAGAAGTCTAATTAATTTCAGTGTAGAGCATCTTTTTATTTGTTTGTTTGGTTTGGTTTGGTTTTTTTTATTTTTGTGAGACAAGGTTTCTCTACGTAGTTTTGGTGCCTATCTTGGATCTTGCTCTGTAGACCAGGATGGCCTCGAACTCACAGAGATCCGCCTGGCTCTGCCTCCCGAGTGCTGGGATTAAAGACATGCGCCACCACTGCCTGGTGGTATAGAGCATCTTTATCATACATTTTGTGTTAAAATAAGACATATGCATAAAAGCAAACAACATTTCATCTTATGCTTATCAACCAGATATCAAATTCCAACAATGTATTATCAATTTATTTAGGTATCTACTCATTAAATATGTGAACTATTAAAAATAATTTTAGATAAGCAAATGAGAATGTAATTTGAATCTCAATATCATTAACTATCTATATATATGCATGTGTATTAAATACAGCCATTTTTGGGTGATTTATTTTTCACATACTTTTTATTATAACTCTTTTTTATTGAAATCACTTTAATTTTCTCAAAAAAAATCATACTATGAATCATCCTTTTGGAAAACTCCAATCATAGAGTCAGCCATCTCCATTTTAATTTATATGCATTAGATACCATTATAAATTTTGAGGACTGATTAATTTAACAAAATTTTTTTCTGAGAGTTTTCAAAGTATTTATTAGGATCTGTTGTTTTCTTTAAATCTACATCAAACTATGATTGATATTTTAATAACATACAGCAGCAGAACAATGGATTAATGCCATTAACCTTATTTTTATTTTGAAGTGTACCTTGATACAAAGGACCTGTTCAGTCAGGTTCCTCTCTGTTTTGCATATGTTCAATGTTCCTTACTACTGTATGGCAGTGCAAAAAGCATGCACCACACCAAATCACAGTGTCTTTTAAATTCTTTGTAAATAGAACTACTTGCCAAATGCACATTTGTGGCTTTCAAATTACCCATAGTATTGTTCAATTTGTAGAAAGAAAGACAGAACAACAACTATACGATAAGAAAAAATGGATTCTCCAATTTACTCTTGTATATAAATGATGCACTTTCAGTTTTGGATAATGAATCTCAGAATAACAGTCGACTATGTGAAGTTTTGGAGATATGAGAGACTGGGTGTGGTTTTGTGTTAAACTATAATAGAGTTCGGTAGATTATTAAGAGTTTGTAACTGCATATGAAAAGTACCTCATGTATCACAGTT
Source organism: Peromyscus attwateri (assembly GCA_902168425.1). Classification (NCBI taxonomy): domain Eukaryota; kingdom Metazoa; phylum Chordata; class Mammalia; order Rodentia; family Cricetidae; genus Peromyscus; species Peromyscus attwateri. The sequence goes on from CABHPP010140223.1 coordinate 35,519, forward strand.
TGCATTTGATGTATAAAATGTTCCTTGTTGTCTATTTGGAAGTTAATGTTTTAGGAATCTATATAGCCTGTATAAAAGGCATTTTTCTCTTTTCAGGCATATCTACATTGTACATGGGTATGTATACATATGTTCACATGCTGGTGATCCTACATTTATGTCTGTGCATGTGGAAGCCTGAAGCTGACACAAATTTTATATATGTTATTGTCACTTGTATTTTACGTGTCACCAGAACTTTGTAAATATTTCTACTAGAATTTTCAATATGGAAAACCCTTATATCACTGGGGCAATTGGACTTACAGTGGCATGTTAAAATTTGTTTTAAAAGTCATTAACGTGAGTTGGCATTAGCACTATACATTTTGTCAGTTTCACAGGATATTTTTATTATTATTATTATTATTATTTAATTAAATAATGATTAATTCTACTAGCATTAGGACTTGTACCCATATTTTAAGTTAATTAAAGACTTGTACACAAAAGAAAAAGTTCCAGGAAAATGGTTTAGTGATTAAAAGTATTTATGCCAATCTTGATGACCTGTGTTTGGTTCTAGGGACACACATGGCGGAAGAAAAGAAAAATCAGTTTTCCTCTCACTTCCATGCACAGTCCAGGGCATGTATTCCACTACCAATCTTACACAGAATAAATAAAAATATCAACAAATACACTTTTTTTTTCTATTTTATTCTCATTGGTTCTATTCTTAGTCTGCTTTTCTTTCATATGTCTTCAGATTACATAGACTATTTAGCTTTTTTTATTATCTTCTGGTTCTGTGTCCTATGTTATTTCTCAATTGGTTTTTAATAATTAGTCTTGTGGTGGATTTTGTTCATTTACCTCTTTACTAAATCAGTGATTTTTTTTTCTTGATTGAAAACAAAAAAAGAATATAAACTTATTGAATGGTTAAAATATATTTTTAAATTTTAAGACTTCTTTTTAATTTTAAAATATTGCTTAAAATTACTTTGAATAGGTTTTTGTGATCAAAATATGCTTCATATTGTATCACAGTGCTTGCATTTTCCTGGTACATTAACCTCACTTTAATTTCTTACTGATATATACATAAATATATCTAATATATTTGTGTGTAATATTGTCAATTTATTTTCTTGCTTATTAGGATTAGTCAGCAAGACCGTTTTTTTGGTGTCATCCTATTAAACATGTATTTTAGGGTAGTATTTCATATATATATATATTATTATAATATATTTATATATTATATTTGCTATTTATTATTATTTATTATATTTATATAATATACCTATTATAATATAACAAATATATTATAATAATATTTATATTAATAATAAATTTAAGCAGGAATCTTAAAAGTTCTTATTAATGAAATCAAACCCGGAGCCAGGTATTCGGGTGAACTGGAAGATCAGAGAGACAGAACAAGCCACAGCTAACCTCACCCGGCCAACTTCTCAGCTGGTCTTGTTTCCTCAGACTGGAAGCCTCTGAGTCTTCATACAGAATGGGTCTCAGCTGAACTGCTTCTAGAAGCCTGAAAGCTTAACCAGCCAAATGTTTAACCAGGCCAAATGCTTCAGTTTCTGGTCCTCATGCCTTATATACCTTTCTGCTTTCTACTACCACTCCCTGGGATTAAAGGCTCACTTTCTGGGATTAAAGGCATGAGTCACCATGCTTGGCTGTATCCTTGAACACATGGATTTCTGCCTCTGGAATGCTAGGATTAAAGGCGTGTGCTACCACTGCCTATCCTCATGTTTAACATTGTGGCTGTTCTGTCTCTGACCCCAGATAAGTTTATTAGTGTGCACAATATTTTGGGGAACACAATACCACCACATTACCATTTTTTTTAATTCCTCTAAACTAAATACAATGCAAGCACCTAAAAGCTCTGTGAGCCAATTTACATCCATTACCTTTTGCGTCGATGCTGGCACACATAATCTACATACATTTTAAACCTCAGAAGACATTTTTCCTGCTTTATTGAGGTGTAATTAACACATAAAATTATATGTATTTAAAGATTATAAGATGATGTTTTGATATACATATACATTTTGAAATGATTACCACAATCAAACCAATTAACATATATCTATAACCTCACATACCTAAGCTCAGAAGGCATCATTGTGTTTATCTGAAAGTCAGTATTTGTGTATAGTTTTCTTCATTATAAGTACTTCTAACATTGTAGTTTGTTCTTTTGGATATCACTTGAATACAACCTTAAGCTTATTAATTGTGGTCTTAGAATTTTCCTAAATTACGTATCCTACTGATACATTGTCCACTCTCCCCATACTTATTCAATATAGTACTTAAAGTTCTAGCTAGAGCAATAAGACAACAAAAGGAGATCAAGGGGATACAAATTGGAAAGGAAGAAGTCAAACTTTCACTATTTGCAGATGATGTGATAGTATACATAAGTGACCCCAATAATTCTACCAGGGAACTCCTACAGCTGATAAAATCCTTCAGGAAGGTGACATGATACAAGATTAACTCAAAAAAATTAGTAGCCCTCCTATATACAAATGATAAATTGGCTGAGAAAGAAATCAGAGAAACATCACCCTTTACAATAGCCACAAATAATATAAAATACCTTGGGGTAACTCTAAGCTTAAATGTCCTCTTATAGGCAACACATCATTGGTCACATTTCATTTTGAAAATATTTCAGTATTTTATTATACCTGTTACTTCCTATACTATTGTTTACTTGTGGAATTTTTTTTTTTTTTGCTTTTATTTTATATTACCCAGAAAAAAAAACTTCAGAAACCAACTTAAGGATTCCTTTGCTTTTTTTTTTTTTTTTTTTTTTTTTTTGGTTTGTGTTTTGACAGGGAATACAGCCCATTGTTGGGGATGTCATGGCAATAGATGAATGAGACTGGCCTGGCACTCAGAAAGCAAACTGATCACCTTTCATCCACATACAAGAGACACAGCGAGAGAACAGGAACTGAGTCCATGTTCTGAAATCTCAAGGTTTGGCCCAAGTTCCTCTAGCAAGGAATTTATTAGTTACATTTCCATAACCTTTCTTTTCTTTCTTTTTTTTTTTTGTTTTTTTGTTTTTTTGTTTTTCGAGACAGGGTTTCTCTGTGTAGCTTTGTGCCTTTCCTGGATCTTGCTCTGTAGACCAGGCTGGCCTCGAACTCACAAAGATCTGCCTGCCTCTGCCTCCCAAGTGCTGGGATTAAAGGCGTGCACCACCACCACCCAGCTCCATAACCTTTCTAAATAATGTCAACAACGGAGGACAAAATGTTCAAGTACTTAATGAGTCTATGTGGTATATTTCTCATTCAGAATACAGTATTTCACCCTTTAAACCTTAGATTTATAGCCATCTCATGATACAAAATGCACATAGTACAATTTAAAAGTTCCTATAGTCCTTCGCAAACCCCAAACTGTACAAAATTCCAAAGGATAAAGTCTTATCTGAGACTCACTATTAAGACAATGTCTTAATAGTGAACTGAGCCCTGTAATATCAATTTCAGAAACACAGCACTGAAAACATGAAGTCCTGTCTCTAAATATATTGTATCTGGGAGTTAAATTAAAAAAAAAAAAAAAAACCACTTTGGTGCTTCTGTCCCTTGATCTTTGCCCTACCCCAACTCTTTTCTATCTTTCTGTCTGTCTCTGTCTCTGTCCCTCTCTGAACCCATCTCTGTGTCTCCCTCTCTTTCTGTCTCTGTCTCTATCTCTGTCCCCCTTTCTTTTTTTTTTAAAGATTTATTTATTTATTATGTATACAGCATGTATGACTGCACGCCAGAAGAGGGTACCAGATCTCATTACAGATGGTTGTGAGCCACCATGTGGTTGCTGGGAATTGAACTCAGGACCTCTGGAAGAGCAGTCAGTGCTCTTAACCTCTGAGCCATCTCTCCAGCCCCCTCTGTCCCCCTTTCATTTCTATATTATAGACCACCTTTGAGGAGAGTCAAAACATACTTAAATAAGGACTTGAATCAGAAAGCATGAAAGATTGTTGCTTGCATCCATGCTCACAGGTTCATGTGAGGCTAGCTTCATATATAACCCAGGGTCATAGTGTGCTGTCCACAATATCCTGGACCCTCCTTTTCAATTAATACTCAACATAATCCCCTGAAAATGTGCCTCCCAGCCATTCTAATTTTGGCAAAACTTTAATTTCTAAACATTTCTCAAATAACTAGTTGTCTGAATTTGGCAGTTAAATCCATTTACACTCCACCTCTTGTCTCCTTGACACACAAGCATACCTCTCTAAAGCTTGCATTTCTATTCTGTGTCTCAAGAATTCACATTAACATCATACTATAAAAAAGAGGACAACATTTGCAATTACCAAAGCATGCCCCCATAAAAATCCAGCACGTCAAAAATTCAAAGTCTCTTTATAAATCTAGAGTTTATTAATTATTGGCTACTGTAAAATTAAAAAAAAAGCTGACTATTTTTTATTCCCTAATGGGAGAATTATTATATAAAAACAATCACATTTGAGCTAAACTGAACACAGTAGTGTTAATTCAAATGCTGTGGCCTGATACTTGACATCTGGTGATTACTCATGATTTCCTGGTCTCCAAAGGACTTAGGCAACCCCAACTATCCAGCTCTGACATCAACAGGATATATAGGTTGTCAAAATTCTATTCTGTCTCTACTTCATACTTGCTGCAGTCATTGACAAAGTCCTATGATCTCAGCATCTTCAACATCCTAAATCCTCCAATACAATGGAGTCTTCATAA
>CABHPP010140224.1:6311-47628 GCA_902168425.1 Peromyscus attwateri
CTCCCCTTCCTCCCAGCCCACCCCCCATTCCCACCTCCTCCAGGGCAAAGCCTCCCCCAAGGACTGAGATCAACCTGGTAGACTCAGTCCAGGTAGGGCCAGTCCCCTCCTCCCAGGCTGAGCCAAGCAACCCTGCATAAGCCCCAGGTTTCAAACAGCCAACTCATGAAATGAGCACAGGACCCAGTCCCACTGCCTGGATGCCTCCCAAACAGATCAAGCCAATCAACTGTCTCACCCATTCAGAGGGCCTGATCCAGTTGGGGGCCCCTCAGCCATTGGTTCATAGTTCATGTGTTTCCATTCATTTGGCTATTTGACTCTGTGCTTTATCCAACCTTGGTCTCAACAATTCTCGATTATATAGACCCTCCTCTTTCTCGCTAATTGGGCTCCCGGAGCTCCACCCAGGGCCTGGCCGTGGATCTCTGCTTCCAGATCCCTCAGTCATTGGATGGGGTTTCTAGCACGACCATTAGGGTGTTTGGCCATCCCATCACCAGAGTGGGTCAGTTCGGGCTGTCTCTTGACTATTGCCGGCAGTCTATTGTGGGGGTATGTAGAAGGCTGCAAATAGACCCATATCTATCACCATGCACAAAACTTAAGTCCAAGTAGATCAAGGACCTCAACATAAATCGAGCTACTCTGAACCTGCTAGAAGAGAAAGTAGGAAGTAGTCTTGAATGCATTGGAATAGGAGATCACTTCCTAAATATAATACCAGTAGCACAGACAGTGAGAGGTCTGGAAAGTTTTGAAATTTTAAGTTACATCAGTTCTAGTCAGAGCTTGACATCCAATCATCTCCAGTATGTCAATTTTAATTATAAAGTGACGAAAACTTTTAGAGATCAAGTTAATTTAGATTTTATAGTCTCAAAAGCATCTTTTTGTGCTTCATAACATTTTTGTGCTTCACGACATTTTTGGGAAATATTTGCCAGAGTGTGTCTAAGGGTAAAAATATGGATATCATTATTCAGTAACTTCCTATAAGGAAATATAAAATTTAGTTATTTTTTTATGGTATGATGTATGAAAGCTGAAATCCTAAAATAAAAGTAGATACCTTAAGCTATGGAGCTACATTAGTGAACATATTATGCAAATATAAAACATCATATAGAAAAGGATTTTGTTGACAGAGGAAATAGTTGTGATATAATATTGAATCTAGTCAAAAGATAATAATACATGCAAAACAGAAACTCGTGGAAACTTTTCAAATAAAAACATCAGAGAATTCTGATCAGTTTAAAAATTTTCTTTACTTTTTCAATTTTCTCTTCTCCACATTTTTTTCTAAACTCATTATGAGTAAGAATTAGCAGTCTTTTGAAGATGCAAACATTGTCCATCTATTTTTAGTAGCCATTATTTGGGATGTAATCCCTGTGAGGCCAAATGTGGAAATTAATTTAATCATTTAAGAAGCTTACAGGATCAGCGATATGGTGAAGAATGAAAAAAAAATGGAATAATTAGAACTCAAACATCCATTTAGTATTGCACAAATACATACAGTACATTTGGCTGGCTTTTGTCAGATGTGAAGGAATGAGGAAGAGGTTGTTTGGGGTGGGATTGAAGTTGAGGTGTGGATCTTGCTGCCTGTGAGAAGAGTAATGGTTGAATTGCAGGACTAAAGCTAACTTTGGTCTTGCTTTCATTTTGCCAATTACCTGAACCAGTCAGTCAAAGGGACAACATGCTTTACTAATAATTTTTTTCTTTTCTGTACTTGAAAACAAATGATTTTGATGTAAAGAAAATAATTGTTTAAAAGAGAAGGTTTATTTACAGGAGTTAAATAATTTAGCTTGTCAACAGACTACTTCCAAAATACATTTTAAGTAGGGAAATTCTCAAGCGATTTCCACTTTGAGGTGTGCATCTTTCTTTGGATTTTATTCTCTGCAGTAATTCCATTAAAAGAGCACAATTTATTGCACATCTGTCTTTGCAGATTTTATCAACACTGAAACCTTTTAAACGGAGAATGGGATTAAATAAACCCCATTTACCAATGTGGTAAAATATAATAGACACCTACCACATTAAATGGCCCACTGAATCAATATATCCACTTGGCAGCAATTTCCAGCAGATAAGGTGAAACTCTCCTGTTCTATTTGATAGATGAGAAAACTTACAGGGAAGAATTTACAGCAGATTCACTGTGTACCTTGAAGGAGTGTTCATTATTCCCAAATTACCTCTTCATGTCAGCAGATCTGTGGGTAGTAAACAGAGAGGCCATTTATACTTGCCCTCCTGTGTGGCTGTAGACACTACTCTGAGGCTAGTTAGTGATGTGGCTGGCAGACTGCTGTTTGATATTACCAATGAAAGTCTTTCAGCTACATTTAAAAATGCTTATGTTTTGTTTGAGTTTTAAAAAAACTAATTAAATTTGCTTTTTGACAATTTTAAGCATGTGTAAAATAAATGTGTACTGATAACTCTCAGACCTCATCCTCTCTAAACTACTTCCCATCTATGTTTACATTTACTGTTTCCTACACATCTCATTCTTATGTGCATCTTTTTTTTTTTTTGTGAGCTACTGAATTTAATCAAGACTGACTGTGTGAGTTTAGAACGATATACTAGAGCCTGGTTGTCTCTTCAGTGGGCATGCTGCTAAAGACAGGAACTTCTACCAACCAAGAAATGATCTGTAGACATTAGTTCAGCAAGAAGAGAGGCAGGGTCCCATGAATCCCTCCTCCATCCACACCTGATTACAGGGAGTTTTGTGCAGACTCAGTGCAGGTAGCCATAGTTGCTGTGAGGTCATGATTCTAATGGCTGTGTCATGGCACATGGCATTTTGCCACACGTCTCCCTATCATCTGGCTTGAACATTCTTTCTGTCTCATCTTTCATGATGTTTCCTGAGACTTAGAACAGGGTGCTTATGTATCTTTAATTGTTCAAGGCATCTTGTTAGAAATCATCTCTTAATGTGAGTATCTACATAAAAACTAACAGGGGAGAATGAGAAATAACTTAGGAACTAGCAACAATATTTTTATTTTAGGTTTGATATTGCTCCATATAGGTTTTGCTTATTAATTTAATAGCAGCCAACCAAGTGGGGAGACCATCATGTTGGTAGTCTGATAGACTATTTCTGGCAATCTGAAATAAATTATTGTTTGTTCGATCTATGCAAAGAAGTCATTGAAGCAGATATAATTATTAACCTGGACACAGAGAAACACAGGTAATTGCCCTGAAGTCACAATTCAGATGTGAAGCTAGCGTTTTGGCTTAGATTTCTTGTTTGCGAGACTCACTGTTTTGTCTAAATAAAAGTAGAAGTGCTATAGCTTTCATTTTAAAATATTTGCTAAGACTGACCATTTTCAGTAGAAGTTGCAATATTATCATAGATAGAATCCAGATTATATGAATGGAGTCAATCCTGCCTAAATATAAGAGTAAAACCAGGTATGGTAGCTCATACCTATAATCCCAGCACTTAGGTAGTGGAGGCAATAGATTTGAAATATAAGGCTGACCCTGACTACATAGTAAGTTTGAGGTCAAGTTAGCTGCATGAGACCATATCAAAAAACAGAAACAAAACAAAACAACAACAAAAAAAACAACAAACAAAAAAGAAAACCAAATAAAAATCCATCAGAGTTAAGTCATAATCTAAAACCAGTAATCAGACTGCATCTATCTCAATATTAACAGTAGCTTAGTGTTAATAAATCCTCAGAGAATATAGAGACAAACTATGTTATACAGATAGAATATGCTCACATTGAGCCATACAGTGCAGCTTTCAAGTTCCTTGTCTTTCCTGATCTTCAGCTGTGGGTCATCTGATAGTTCTCTGAGATTTAACCTCTCTAAAGCTCTGATAGAATAGACTTCTAGAAATTAATTCATGGATTTTTATGTAAAAATATTGCATAAAGCATTTAGAGTATTAGCTTCTCATCTAATATTTAATATGCAGCCAATAAATATTTTGCATTCAGTACACACCCTGTGTACAAAAGTATGTATGCACATATATACAAATAAATATTCATGCATCTAGACATAAATCCTTTTACATAGGCAAATACACTTTATGTATATATAATATGCATATGAATATATCCCAGTCTTATATATGTGCATGGACACATGTATGTATTATATATTAGATTCCTTAAATTAGATATTATTTCCTTAAAGATCTCTGAAAATGTTGAGAAGTAGTTCTATACCACATTTTAGTTTTATAGTATTTTAGTGACATCTCTTTACAGAGTGATTTTTCAGAGACTTTACAACAGTCAACTTTGCAAGTGGCCATGACCACTTCATTTACTCATTGGGTATTTAGGAAATTTCACCTTTCTTTCCAATATGTTTTTTGTTATAAAGAATATGCTTTTGTCACCTGGTGGTGGTGGCTCGTGCCTTTAATCCCAGCACTCGGGAGGCAGATCCAGGTGGATCTCTGTGAGTTCGAGGCCAGCCTGAGCTACAGAGTGAGTTACAGGAAAGGAGCAAAGCTACATAGAGAAACCCTGTCTCAAAAAACCAAAATAAATAAATAAAGAAAGAAAGAAGAAAGAAAGAAAGAAAGAATATGCTTTTGTATTTGTTGTTTATTTTATTTTGTAGTTGCTTTTATTACTACATTGTGGATTATTTTCTAGAATATGAAAAAATAAAAGAATAGATTACCTAAGTACGAAGACTTATATTATTCTGCAAAAGCAATGCAATAAGGGCTGGAGAGATGGCTCATTGGTTAAGAGAACTGGCTGCATTGCCAGAGGACCTGGGTTCAGTTCTCAGCATCTGCATGGTTCACGCTGTCTGTAACCCCAGTGCCAAAGAATCCAGTGTTCTCTTCAGGTCTTCCTGGACACTAGACATGCATGTAGCTTGCAGTCAAATATGCACGCAAAACATTCGTACACATAAAATAGTACTGCAAAAACCAATAAAGGAAAATGCCTATTTCTTTGTGAACACTTGTCAAAGATTTGCTTGCTAATTTTTAATATATGAATCTTATAATGCTGTCTTGAAAAGAATGAGTTAAACATAGTTTATAGGTCTATTTTGAAGATAATTATGCAAATGTAGATGATTTTTACCAAATAAGGTATTAAGATCAAAGAAATTAGCATTTAATGAGTGAGGTTGAGTATATTAAATTTTGCAAGAGTACTTGATGAGGTGCCAGGATGGGCAGTCCAGCCTCCGACCTGAGGTAGCTATGACCTCCTTTCACAGAGAAGGAAACTGAAACCGGGGAGAGTGCACACGGTGGAGGAACATTTTTTAGCAATGGGGGATATGTTACTTTTGCTTATCATGCATTTGTTTAATGATGTAAAGATGTGTTGCATTTCTTTCACCTTGCCTGCCTACGGCATCTGATTCGTCTAATAAAAAGCTAAACAGCCAAAAGCAAGTCAGAGAAAGGATAGGCAGGGATGACAGGCAGAGAAAATAAATAGAAGGAGAAATCTAGGCTCAGAAAAAGGAAAATGAACAAGAGAAGATGGAGGAAGAGAGAATGAGGAAGAAGCCTGAGGCCAGAAGCCAGGTAGTCACCAGCCAGCTGGACAGGAGAAATAGTGAGAATGAGATGTACACAAGGAAGGAAAAGCAAAAAGCTCCTGGGCAAATGGTAGACAAAGAAACAGGTTAATTTAAGTTAAAAGAGTTAGCCAGAAACAAGTCTAAGGTAGGCCAAGAATTTATAACTAATAACAAGTCTCGTGTCCTGATTTGTGAGCTGGTTGGTGGCCTAAAAGGAAAAGTCTGGTACAGCACACACTCCCTCAAATTGTCAAAGTACTGTGAAGAAGAAAGTGGACTGGAACTCACTTCCAGTCTCCAGTTCCAGAAGAGAAGCAAAGTGATGTGATTGCCCAAGTACTTTCAAAGGGAACTAACACAGCAGGGAGTCACTAAGTCATTTCCCCATGGCTCAGCTTTGCCAAGGCTCTCCCTGAGTGCTTCCCTCAACTACCTCTTAGTGACTCAGTTAGCATTTGCTAAGAGGTGAAATGAAGGTGAGTTTTGAGCTCCTGTACTCAGTGCTCCAAGGTAAGAGTCAGATTTTCAGTTAGAAAAAAAGTTTTAAGACTCCAGTCTGAAGTCTCTTAATATTTACAGAGTTGGAGAACATGCTAGAAACAGAAAGCAAAGAAGACTAAATGTGGGTGTTGGAATGAAAATGATTTGAAAGAAAAATCAATTGTAAGATCAATAAAACATATCTCTTTGAATGACAGGCTCCTCATAAATATTATTCTTGGAGGTTTACTACATACATCAAAATGTTAGGAGTGGGCATGGACAGTTTGGACTGGAGGCTACCCCTGCTTTAAGGAATTGCTCTGAAGATAAAGGTCTGCCTTTGGGGTGCTGTTGGATGTGCAGACCTATAAACATCAGTCTCCATATGTACCAGGTATTAAGAAAGGAAGCATTGATTTTCATTGTAAACAGGCATTTGAGTTAATCTCCCTGCATACAAATGTATTAACTATGATCTCCTTGAAGTCAATAATTCATTCCTGTGTCCCTGGAGTAATGGATTTTGCCCTGACACAGATAGTTATTCATGGCCTTTTGTGGGCTGTTTCTTGCAATTGACTCCAAGTTACATAAGTTTAAATATGACTTTAAACTAAATCAGTGAATAGCTTTTGTGACTCTTGGCTGTTAACATCTTCAGTTACTAAGGTACCTTGCGAGGGAGAGGCAGTTTGCTGGGTTACTTTGTTTTCTACCCAGATCAGCACAGACGCCCTCCCTGGCTCTTTCCTCATGTATTGTGGTTAGCTTACTACTATCTTAAGTTTGACACTTTCCTTTTGAATGTGGGTCTCCTGAATAACAGCAAGGAGAAGCTGATATAGGATTCATTTCAATTCCTTTAACTGTCCTGTACTGCCTGTTTGTCTAGAGATTCACTTATAAATGTTCAATTAGCTATAGTCTACCTTAAAATAATGTCACAAAACTTTATAATCTCATAGAGCTTTAAAAGCAATTCCTTCTATTTCTATACTGATATTCTTCAAAATCTGTTCAGATAATTTGCAGCACACCTACAGTCAAAAATTTTCCCTCAGGATGAGTTTGAAGGAACCATACATTTCAGGAGACTTTAAGATGCATTTTGTTGTTGTTTTGTGTGTGTGTGTGTGTGTGTGTGTGTGTGTGTGTGTGTGTGTGAACATGTGAATACCGGTGTCTGTGAAGTCCAGAAGTGAGCATCAGATCCCCTGGGGCCGGAGCTACAGATGATTTTGAGCCATTTGATATGGGTGCTGGGAACCAAACTCAGGCCCTATGGAAGAGCAGTAACTTACTACTTAACTGCTGAGCTGTCTCTCTGGTCCAGTTTTACGTTTTTGAAAAGGGATTTGTATTGGAAAAGGAATTCTGGTTTGATAGATCCTCTGCCCAGCACTTAAATAGATTACACCATTGTCTTCGGTTTTATGAATTTGGATGAAAGTTCTGATATTCTTACTTCCTTTGTAATGTGTTTTACTTGTTGGATGATGTGATATTTTGCCTGTATGTTAAATTTTCAGTCGTTTGTTTGGATAGATTGGGTTTTATTTCCCTGCTTATCCACTTATTTGATATTTATATACATTTACATTTGGAATTTATGATTGTCCTACCCAGTAATAAGCAACTTAGGAGGGAATGGGTTTATAATGTATAATTCCAGGTTACACTCCATAATTGGAGCAACGAAGACAGAATTAAAAGAGCTAGTCAAATATTACATCTACAGTCAACCGCAGATAGAAATGGATGCATAGCTCCTCACTTGCTTCCTTGCTTATGTTCAGTTCAGTTTCTTCATTATTATATAGTTCAGGAACCCTTGTTTAGAGAATGGTGCTGCCCGTGGTGGGCTTAAGTTTCTCACACCAATTATTTTACACACACACACACACACACACACACACACACACACACACACACAATTACTTAAAGACAGTATCATACATTTTGGATGGCAAAACACAGGATGAGTTAGTGGGAGAAAGAGAGGAGCAGGAGTAAGGTTGATGGAGTCCATGGGTGACATTTCTTACTAAACTACCACATCATCTTAAACAGAATGGAGTGTTGGAGAACCTCAAAGCTTCCAGTGCCACCAGGGGTAGCAATTTTGAAAACAAAACTCAAACCTGGCAGAACACGTGACTCAGTTAACTTAGTCATCATCTCTAATACATTCATAGCTGAATATGCCCATTTTTTCATCTCAAAAGGATATTTGGTTTTCTATTAAAAGTTATACTGTACATCAGAAAACAATTAACACAGCAGGAAAGACAACAATCCACCAAGGCAGATGGAACTAGACTGCAAATATAGAACCATCTGTACAGGAATTTAAGGTAACTATAGTTAATATTTTTAAAGATTCTTTCGGAAAAGTAGGCATCATGCTTGAGCAAATTGCAGTTCTCTGCAAGAGGTGAAAGCAGTGGAGAGACAGAACAAATCAAAACAAATATTTGAAGAAATTATGACAGAAAATTTCCAAATTTTATGAAATACACTGCCTTAGACAATTCATGCTATTTGAACAGATTACCACAAACTAGGTACAGGATAAACAACAGAAATTCATTTTTCATAGTTTTGGAATTAGAGTACAAACTCCAGTTGCCTACAGGGTCAATGTCTTTTGTGAGATGGTTTCGGTATTCACGGGTAGTGTCTTCTGCTTTTTCTTCATATAGTGATAGGTTAAATTCTCACAGGCCTTTTTAATAACAGCACTAGCTCCACTCAAGAAAAATTTGATCTCATGGACTAATCACATTTCCAAAACCTCACATTCTAACACCATTACCAAGGAGATCAGTGTTTTTACATATCAACCTCTGATCACGGGACACAATGGTATAACAGGTACAAGCAGTTAAGGAAATATCAAACATTATTATGAAGGTGAATGTGGAACACAGGATAGAAACCACTCATGTACTCAGGAGTGTAGCTAGAGTTTTCCTGCCTGGCCCACAGTCAGGATAAATCTCTTTCACCTGCCAGTCCCACAGCCGCTCAGTCCCAACCAAGTAAACACAGAGACTTATATTGCTTACAAACTGTATGGCCGTGGCAGGCTTCTTGCTAACTGTCCTTATATCTTAAGTTATCCATTTCCATACCTCTATACCTTGCCACATGGCTCGTGGCTTACCGGCATCTTCACATGCTGCTTGTCCTGGCGGTTGCTGGCTGGCAGGCTGGCAGGCAGGCTCCTTCTGCCTTCCTGCTCTTTTAATTCTCTCTGTTAGTCCCACCTACTTCCTGCCTAGCCACTGGCCAATCAGTGCTTTATTAGCAACACATTTGCCATACAGAATATCCCACAGCACAGGAGTCAGAGAAAAGGAAGAGGCAATGGGGCTAGGTATCATGCCTTGAAACTTCCCCACAGTGATGAGCTTTCTCTATCAAGGCTTGACCTCCAAAAAGTTGATTTCTGCTTCCTGAATTTAGAAGAGTAGTTTCTAACACGTGTGTTCCACATTCACTTTCAGCATTTCTCTTGGTACTTGTTGGTGTAATACCCAACTTCCAGGCTGTCATCCTTCTGTCAGATATAGACCTCTGTTTCTTATTGCTCAGATTCTAGCTAGTCAGATTCAACTATCGCACAGCATTCTCTATTGTTATGGTTTAGATCTAGTTTTCCAACCCTTGTTTTCTAGAGAAAGAGTCTTATATGTCCTTGACTGGTCTTAGAATCAATTTGTACCCAAGGATGATCATCTACTTCTGATCCTCTAGCTGCTACCTCTTGAGATCTAGGATTATGGTTGTGTATCATCACAATTGTTTACATAGTGCTGAGGATAAAAACTAGGGCCTCATGTATGCTTGGTTAGAACTCCACCAACTAAGGTATAGTCCTAGCCCTAGTCCTATTTGTCATTTGCTGTTTTTCAGGATGTGATGGAGTGGAGGTATTCTCTGCTGTACATTTCATCTCTGAGTGTGTTTCCGATGGCCTGAACTCCGTGCTTCCAGCTCATTACTGAGGATAGGTCTTACCTGTCTTAAGAATGAAAAGCTTTTAAGTCCTTCCTCATTATCTTAAGCTGTTAGTATATGTGGAGTATAGTAAGCCAGGACACCAGTAATGTTGAATGATTTCCCGCCATACCTATACCAAGAATGTGCCTGTCCCTATTTATCCATCCTATAGTGTGTTTTATTTAACTCTTAATGGTCATCTATCCTAATGGGATGACTGCATCCATAGTCCCCAGATGGTCGGTATTTCATTGCAAATCTATATTCACATTTCAGCAGTTTATGACTTTAGCTGAATTATTAACAAGTCCTGAAGTATCAGGATACAATCAAATCACCAAGGGTCATGAATCTCTTTTAGACCTTCCCTTTCTTTTTGTACACTATTAGTTCATTATTGATTCAGTGCCCCACCTCTAGTATTCAAGTTAAATTGTGATTATGAATATTAACTGTCTTTACACTGATTTGAACTGCAATACCATGCATCAATATCAATGGCAATTAAACATTATTGATCAGCATTAATTGCCTCAAACCCACAATCTATTTATAGTTATTTACTTTGTCTGACATCCCATTTCTGTTGCAGAATTTCATCTATCACAGTGGTCTCAACCTTCCTATTGCTATGACACTTTAATATAGTTCCTCATGTTTTAGAGACCCCTAACCATAAATTATTTTATCGCTGTTTCATAGCTATACCTTTGCTACTATTATGATCATAATGTAAATAACTGATATGGACTCCTGTGGGCATCATGACCCACAGGTTGAGAACCACATGATGGGGAATTTAGTTCTCCTCTCTCCCCAGGCTCAAATTAGATGTGAAATGTCCTGAGATCATATTTGTTTTGTTGGGAGGTATTGCTCTCTATGTTGTAGACTAAAGGAACAAGACTGCTGAACTATCATCATCATCATCAGATCACATATAGACCACCTTGGGGATTCTAAGGTGGTACCGATCTTAGCATTGTTATGAGCCTTTCTTCCTCTCATAAGATTACTCATCTGCTTCTGATGGTCAAGTTTTCATTTTATTTTCTCCTTCATGTTTATCTTCACTTCCTTGTTCTCCTGTGTGTGCACCATAATTCTTAATGTTATACTCTGTTCTCTCACTTTCACTCTCTGCTTTTCTTTCACTTACACATTGCTAAGAAAACTCCAGACATCTTATTTTTTATTTAATTGTCAGAATAACACTAGCTATAGCAATATGCAAGAGAATAAAATTAGACTTGTATCTATCACCTTGCACAAAAACTAACTCCAAATTGATAAAAGTCCTAGAGCTGAAATATTGAAACTTCTAGTAGAAAAACTATATTATGTCAGGTGTAATATAATATATAATATGTAATATAATATATAATACATATTGTAAAACTATACATTATGTATTATAGTATTTATAAAATTATATCTACAATTATATATAGTATATAAAAATAGATAACATGTGTTATAAATATATATTATATAATATATAATTATAATGATAGAAATATATATAATATATGATAGAGGTGTAAGAAAGGACTTTTTGAATAAGACTTTACCCAAAAATTAATGCCTACAATCAACAAGTGGGACTTCACAAAAATAAAAGGCTTCTGTGCAGCTAAAGAAACAATCAGCCGGGCAGTGGTAGTGCATACCTTTAATCCCAGCACTCAGGAGGCAGAGGCAGGTGGATCCCTGTCAATTTGAGGCCAGACTGGTGTATGGAGCCAGTTCCAGCACAGCCAGGAGAACACAGAAAAGTCTTGTCTTGACAAACAAACAAACACAAAATAGAAAAACAAACAAAACCAACATAAAACAAACAAAAAACCTTCAACCAAGTGAAGACCAAGCTTATTCCCTTTGTGAGAATTTTTCCAGTTATGAGTCTGACAGATGCTTAATATCTAGAATATACAAAGTAGTCAAAAGCAAAGAGAAAAAAGTGACCCATTCAAAAAACAGCCCTGGGGACCTGAATAGACAGTTCTCAAAAGAAGGATAAAAAAAAATGGCTTAGAAAATCTCAAAAAATACACATCATCCCTTCTGTTTGCAGCAGATGAAGACCACTAAAAAATAAACAAACAAAAACAACTCACAATCAATCAAAATGCAGAGCTGTTGACCCTAATCACAATGAATACATCTACAAAACACTGCCCCATCTAAGGTTCAGGAAATCTATGGAAGAGGAAGCTGAAAGACTCTATGAGCCAGAGGATCTGGGAGTTTGTTTTGAGATTATATCTCCTAGTACCATCAGTAGCTATACCCACATATTTTCACCAACATGGCTGCCCAAATGTGAGCTGGAAAGGATGACGTCTATGAACACAACAAAATGGATAATGAAAATCTCCGGAAACTTCAATCCTACACAAAGAACTATAAGCAACTAAAGGAAACTAGTAGCAGGAGAGGTGGTCCTCCCAAGGGAAGAGCACAGAATTGGTCGCCCAATGCTAAATGGTCATTCCTGAAAACATGCCTATAAGTAACAATATACAAACAGAACAGGTTATATTTAGGATTATATATGTATATACATATACATATATGCATGCAGTAACAATTAGTTGGAAAATAGGAGTCCATGAATTTGAAGGAGAGTGCAAAATGACCTCAGAGGTCGTAAAAAGGGCATTGGATCTCTGTAGCTGGAGTTATAGGAGGCTGTGAGCCTGTTAACATTGTTGGTGGAACTCCCCTGAGCCATCTTTCAACCCCTTGGTACCTATTCTTAGAAGAACCATGAAACCTTGGTTCCATAATTGTTTTAAGGAAAATCTAGAAACAATTGCATATATATAGTCTGAAGAGTTTTGGCGAGAGACCAGTTTGTTACTCATTGAAACTCACATTGGTGTTAATGTGCTAATTAAACACATGTAGTTATTTACATCTAAAGCTTTTCTTTGTCTTCTTTTCCATCTCACTTTATAAATAACTCAAGTTTAGGTTATAAAAAGGATAATTCCCCAAAGTAATAATAAGATATGCAATCCTGGGTTTTCATAAATAACATTTTCCCGGAAACCTTACACAGAAAATTTCTTGAACTATGAAACAATTTTCTTGCATTTGATGTAAATATAGTACTCATGAATTTTAAATATTCTCAGTATGCTACATTCTAACAACTTTAAACAACTGAAAAATACATATGAAGTCCTAGGAAAAGGGGAAGAAGGGAAGGAGGAAAGGGGATGCCGCCGTCTTCTTTACAGTTTTGTATAGCATTTATATCACACAATAAAGTCTAGAGACCACCAGCTCTGAGAATTCAGTGGTGCACCTTGAAGATGTGTACATTCAACAGAAATAAGAATGTATATTCTAACAATAGTAATATTTAAACAGGAAAATCATTCTTGTGGGCCGCAAGAATATCATAAAGATTCAGCTGTGTATTAAAGCTATACTTTTGGCTGGCCAAGGGTTTTTCAAAAGGCAAGCCATTTATTATGAATATTTGGTGTTATCCAGCATTTAATATTTCAGCTGTCTTCTACTATGAAATTCTTGCACGACCAAATATTTTCAGACCTGCTGAACTTCTAGGTAACTTCCCTGCTGGGGCCAGCGCTTAGAAAAGGTCACAGCAAAGACAAGCTGGAGGGGAAGCATAGTTTTGCTTCTTGTGCAAATGAAGCTCAGACCATCCCCCTGATCTGAGGCCTAGCAGCTCTCCAGAGCAACTGACTGAGAAGAAAAGAGGTTTTTACACATCAAGGTGAGAGGTAGAATAACATTCCTGAGGAGGCAGAGAACAGCTTGCCCAGGGAAAGAAAGGGCAGGCATTTTCTGTAGAAAGAGACAGAACAGGCAGAGAAGAGAGGAAGACAAAAGTTCTGTAGAGGGTGAGCAGATCTCCTGTAGAGTTTTCTGGGTAGAGACTAGTGGAAGATGAGGAAACAGAGGACGAAGACGAGTCTGGTAAGCACAGGAGTTTAGTCATTAGCAGGACCATGAGCTAGGGAACTGGACAGAACTGAAGCTATAGAAACAGGATTTCATCCCAGAGAAATAAAGTAGACAGATATAGAACTTGGTATGTCTAGAGTTGTTCCTGCCTTGAATGCCTGGTGGCGCTACAGCTGTACTGATAGAATTTTGTCTTAGAGGGATAAAGTTGACAGACATAAGAACATGGTGTACGTAGATTTTTTTCCCTCAGATATCCCATGCAGGAAGTAACTAAACCCCTGGACTCCCGGGTACGCTATAAATCATCTATCACAAAGGTAAAAGATAACCATTTTGTAGAACTGAGGCTATGGGTCACAAATATGAAAATCCAAGGATGGCTTTTGTATTTAGGTTTGGTCAGTGGACTGTATGCCCTGGTCAATCATGGTGGAAAGTGTCAGAGATTTACGGGTAGTCATGGGTCTTTCTCTTGGTTAAGAAATGAAAGGAAATAGTTAATAATTTCATTTTGCAGCACATTTAACACACAGCTGTTTTGGGGGAATACTTATAAGATTTACTTTGTCCAAAAAGAACAAACTTAATTCATGTTCCAGTTTGCTTTCTGTTGCTGTGATATGTATCATTACTAAAAGCAATTTGAGTGAAGAAAATTTTTGATTTATCTTATGCTTTCAGGTCACATTCCATTATTGAGGGAAATTGGGGCAGGGTTTCAGGGAACGAATCTGGAGGCAGGAACTGAAGCAGACACTATGGAGGAGTGCAGCTCACTGGTTCACTCCCTGGTTCACTGAGTAGCTAGTTTGTTTTATACAATGCAAGCTCATGGATTTCTGGAATCAGTTTAGGGATGGTACTGTCCATAGCAGATTATGCTCTCACACAACAATCTTCACTCGGAACAATGCCCCATCAATATGGCCACAGGCTATTTTCATCCAGTCAATATTCAACTGAGACTCCCACAGATACCCGAGTTGTGTCATGTTGACCGTTGAAGATAACTAGAAGACCAAGGAAACCCTAAAAGTAGATATTTTAGAGAAAAGAACAAGCAAAACCTCTCCTATTTTCATCATGATTTGTCTTTGATGCCATTATTTAGCACAATTTGATAAATAGAGCCTTAAAAAGTTGTATTGTACTGATAAAAGTGCAAGGAGTATTATTTATAAAAGCCTGTAAGAATACAAATTTTTATTCTCGCGCTAGATAATTGGGAAGTGGTGAGTAGGATTCATTAGCTTTTCTATACACATCTGTATCTATTAGATGATTATAATAGAATTAAATACTCCATTTGTTAATAATTCAATCCAATATTAATTGTAAAATTGCTTTCATTTTGTGCTGCTACAGCAGAGCACCTGTCACTAAAAGGCAGATATGCATCTTTACTGTTCTAGAATCAGGTCCAAGGGAGAGGGTGAATAGAATCAAAACACATCATGTCTCCACTGGGGAGTCAGCAGAGCCCAGCACACTGAGCCTAGGTAGGTCCAAGCCCCTTCTCATTGCACCTAGGCTGTTCAAGGTGTTGCACCACAGGCACCAGATTCCCAGAAGCCTGCCCATGCTCCAGGGACAGATCCCAATCCCCCTGCCTGGGTGCCCCCCAAACAGTTTGAGCCAAACAACTGTCTTCTGTATCCAGAGGACCCAGTCCAGACCTCCATGTGGGGGATGTGGGGATGCGGGGTGGCTTGGGAAAGAGGGCTGGAGGGTGGGAGAAGGGAGGAGGGGGTGTCTGTGGATAGCATGAGGAGTGAGTAGAAAATTTCTTAATAAAGAAAAAAAACATCTTGTGAAATTCTCAACAAACTAAGGAAAAAGAGGCAGAGCTAAGGATGAGGACTGAGGTATTAATTCTATTCACTATTTGACTTATGCCTGCCCTATTTACAGACAGTCAATGTCTAGCTTTCTTGTTCGGTTTGCATGTATTCAGTCATAGTCTACACTGTGATCAAATCACAGTTTCTCTATTTGGCTGGATAGCTTTTTTTTTTTTTAATTATTATTATGTACTAGCACAGAGTGAAAGCTAGACCATATCAATTCAACAGACTCAGA
Organism: Peromyscus attwateri; assembly: GCA_902168425.1. Classification (NCBI taxonomy): domain Eukaryota; kingdom Metazoa; phylum Chordata; class Mammalia; order Rodentia; family Cricetidae; genus Peromyscus; species Peromyscus attwateri. Next base: position 22,395 of record CABHPP010140224.1, read on the forward strand.
TAGGTTCACACTAGAACTGTGTTAGTCTGTGAGTCAATAACCTTTATTTGTCACACAGAAAAGGTTAGGTGCTTGGAATCCCTGTGTGTTTTGTTGGCAAAGACAGAGGTTTTATGGATTTTGAGGGAGTAGTGCCATCTAATCCCTGCTGCATTTGTTGTGGTGGACTCTCACACAAAGAAGACCTGCAAGTCTGACCTGTCGTCCTCAGGGACTCTCACTGGAGAAACTGTGGTGAACTGACTGTCAGGAAGGAAAGGTCTCTGTGAAAAGTTCACAAGTAGCAGCCAAGCTCTTCTTACAGGCAATGTTTGCTTAACTGCAGACAAAGTCTTCTGTTCTGCATCACTCCAGAATCCAGTATGGGCATTGATCAAAGCCCCTGCTTTGACAACTAATGAGATCATATTTTCAACCAGTGTACAGGTTACTTGCTTAAGTTTCTAGTCTCAAAAATATTCTTCACTTGTGAGCTGTATTATCTTGGACAGTTTACATAACCTTGTGCAATTCTGGTCTCTGGGTCAATAGAAAAATCATGTAGATATTTAAGGAGCTTGGATTAATAAAAATAAAATGTGCAAAACACTGGGCACATGGTAAATTCTCAATAAATGATGTTTTTCTCTGAATAAAATTCTGTGGCTAATTCTGGAAAAATAGCAAAGGGATCATTGGAAGCTAAATAGACAAAGACACCTTACAGAACGCTTGGCTTGTGAAGCTTAAGGAAAATTCCAAATTGATATTTAGCAATAAAACACCAGGATATTTTCAGAACGGAAAACTGGTCAATGAAAAAACACATAACCACATTTTACTACAGTGAAGTGTTGGCAATTCATTTTGCAATGCCAAATATTGCTTTATTAAAATAACTAAAAATCATGCATATGTAAACAAAAAGAAAAAAGTTTTCATAGTTATCAAGTGTAATGTTAGAAAATTCCAATGGCAGAGTTTTAAGGTGTGCTTGCAGCTCTCAGTACACATAGGTCTAAAGTCTCTAGTCCTCTCGTATCAATAAATAGAAAATAACAACTCAATGGAAGGAAATGAAAGTACCAGTGTTAGTGTAAACAGTTCTTCCGCATGTGGAGGGAGAACTACTAAGCTCCATGTGAGACCAAAGCTCCTCCATTTTTACAGAATCATAAGTTAACCATGTGATGGTGACTGTGTGACCATTGAATGTCCCAATCCTGGTCTCCATGGTGATTGCTTAACAACAAAACGTCCCCACCTGAGGGCAGCCAATGACAAACGGTGACAGGCAACCACTCCCCCCCTTAGAAGTAAGATTAATATCTGCATCTAGTTCCCTCAGTCACTGGATGGGGTTTCTAGAATGACAATTAGGGTGTTTGGCCATCCTATCACCAGGGTAGGTCAGATCGGGCTATTTCTCGACTATTGCCAGCAGTTTATTGTGGGGGCATCTTTGTGGATTTCTGTGGGCCTCTCCAGCACTTTGCTTCTTCCTATTCTCATGTGGTCTTCATTCATCATGAACATTCCTTGTGTTCCCTCTCTGTTCTTGATCCAGTTGGGATCTCCCGCTCCCCCAAGTTCTCTTTCCCTCGCCCCTCGCCCCTCATTACCCCCACTCACGTCCAGACCGTTCATGTAGATCTCATCCATTTCTCTGTCATTGGGCGATCCCCGTGTCTTTCTTGGGGTCCTGTTATCCAGGCAGCCTCCCTGGTGTTGTGAGTAGCTGTCCAGTCATCCTTGTTCCACAACTAGTATTCTCCTATGAGTGGGTACATACCATGTTTGTCTTTCTGAGTCTGGGTTACCTCACTTAGGAAGATTTTTTCTAGATCTCTCCATTTGCCTGCAAACCTCATGATGTCATTGTTTTTCTCTGCTGAGTAGTATTCCATTGTATATATGCACCACAGTTTATTTATCCATTCTTCGGTTGAAGGGCATCTAGGTTGTTTCCAGGTTCTGGCTATTACAAATAATGCTGATATGAACATAGCTGAGCAAGTGCCCTTGTGGTATGATTGAGCATTCCTTTGGTATATGCCCAAGAGTGGTATAGCTGGATCTTGGGGGAGATTGATTCCCAATTTTCTAAGAAAGCGCCATATTGATTTCCACAGTGGCTGTACCAGCTTGCATTCCCACAAGCAGTGGAGGAGAGTTCCCCTAGCTCCACATCCTCTCCAGCACAAGGTGTCCTCAGTGTTTTTGATCTTAGCCAATCTGACTGGCGTAAGGTGGTATCTCAGAGTTGTTTTGATTTGCATTTCCCTAATGATTAGGGATGTTGAGCAATTCCTTAAATGTCTTTCAGCCATTTGTGTTTCCTCTGCTGAGAATTCTCTGTTTAGTTCTATAGCCCATTTCTTAATTGGACTGTTGGGAATTTTGATGTTTAATTTCTTGAGTTCCCTATATATTCTGGATATCAGTCCTCTGTCAGATGTGGGGTTGGTGAAGATCTTTTCCCATTCTGTGGGCTGTCGCTTTGCCTTGTTGACCGTATCCTTTGCTCTACAAAAGCTTTTCAGTTTCAAGAGGTCCCATTGATTGATTGTTTGTCTCAGTGTCTGAGCTACTGGTGTTATACCTAGGAAGCGATCTCCTATGCCAATGCGTTCAAGACTACTTCCTACTTTCTCTTCTAGCAGGTTCAGAGTAGCTGGATTTATGTTGAGGTCTTTGTGGAGCTCCGGGAGTCCAATTGGCAAGAAGGAGGAGGGTTTATGTGAGCAAGAGTTGTTGGGACTAGAGATGGATGGAATATAGGGACAAGTGGCCAAACGAATGGAAACACATGAACTGTGAACCAATGGCTGAGGGGCCCCCAACTGGATCAGGCCCTCTGAATGGGTGAGACAGTTGATTGGCTTGATCTGTTTAGGAGGCATACAGGCAGTTGGACCGGGTCCTGTGCTCAGTACATGAATTGACTGTTTGAAACCTGGGGCTTAGTAGAGACCCTTGGCTCAGCCTGGGAGGAGGGGACTAGACCTGCCTGGGCTGAGTCCACCAGGTTGATCTCAATCCTCGGGGTAGTCTTTGCCCTGGAGGAGATCGAAATGGGAGGTGGGCGGGAGGAGGGAGAAAGGGGGAATCTATGGCTGATATGTAAAGTTGAATTATATTGTAAAATAAAATAAAATAAATTCAAAAAAAAAGATATGACTTTAGCAAAACCTTAAGGTCTAGCGAAAGATAAAAGGTCTGCTCTATTTGCTACACAAAAGTTTGCAAATGATTTGTTGCTTGTCAATAAATTTATAAAATATAAAAAAAAGAAGTAAGATTAAACCATGATTTCTGAAAAGTCCCTAGAAACAAGCCAATCAGAAATGTACATGTATAGAAATCCCCTGCTATTGTAATCTTGTGGGTTTTGCCTTTAAAAGCTGTGCACAATTCAGGCTGGACACTTCCTCCAGCCTCCACTGAGTTGGATGTGTTGAACGAGGTCCCTGCCTAGGCTTGTATTGCTCCCGAATATCCTGAATTAAAGCCTTGCTTTTGCATTCCGGTATGCTTGTCTTTGGTGGTCTCTCTGAGGGTCTCAATCTGGGCACAACATTCCATATATAATAAGATAAAGAAAATTAAAATTGTGCTTAGAGTTCCATGTGGACCTTTAGGACTGATGTAATTTTAACTATGTAAATTTGACTAATGCATAGTACTTGTTAGGTCTATAACAAAGCAAGAAAAAGCAAATACTTCTTTCTGAAGTACAGTTTGTAGCAAGGATGTGTGGCTAACTTAATTTAAAATTGCAATTAATTACACTATTTTGTGTTGGGGGAATATGTTTATGTTAAGCAACATTCTCAGAAATCTCCAGTGACCCATGTCTTTTTCCAATCTTGGCGCCTTGTGTGTAGATAAGAACTAAGGCTTTCTTCTCGGCCAATAATATGTAAGGAAATGTGGGTCATTCATGTCTGTGATTATGTAAACTATTAAGAGAAAGAGAAAGACATTTCACAGTTGTAAGGAAGGCCTTTAGCAATCCAGCTTTGAGTTATCCTGGGTATAACTGATCTAAATAAGCTTGCCTGAAAAAGAGGAACTTAAGGAAGCAAGGCCTAAAAGGGTCAGATAAATTCCTGCTGGTTTAAAATAAGCAGCAAGCTGTGACTTCCAGAACTACACAGAACTAGGTTTGTCGACTACCTCAGTGTGCTCCTAGTGTGGATTCAGGTGCCTTAGATGCAGTCCAGCTAGCTCCATTTCAGCCATGTGTGAACCTGGGTGGAAGACTCAATCCCTCCATTCTGGATTCTGTATCCAAGGGAACTGTGAGATGATATGTAATATTTTAAGCCTTTAAATTTGCACGCATTTGTAATGTGTATATGGAAGGCTAACAGGATATTTCTTACACAGATGTCCACAGGTGAAGTGATGTATACTGTTAGCCAGTCATGAGGTAAACAAGGGCTGGTCTGTCTGTACAATGGGGCACTATTAAATTTACAATAGAATTAAGTGATGCAACTATAAGGACATCTCAAATATGACTTCAGTTTATGACAAAAACTTTTCTGAAAGGATGACTTTTGAAGACCACATGCAGCACATTTGTGCTTTTTTAGTCTGTATTTGGGATATGCTTCTGTGCTCTGAAGCTGGGGAATGATTTTGATGTTGCTATTTGATTAATTAATGTTAGTATGCATACATTGTGTGTGTGTGTGTGTGATGCCCATGAGTGTAAAGGAGTATACTCTTGTGCTTGTGCATGGAGAAATCAGAGCAAGATGCTGATGTGGTTTTTTTTGTTTTTTTGTTTGTTTGTTTGTTTGTTTGTTTTCTCTCTACCTTAATGCCTTGAGGCAGGGTCCCTCACAGAAGAAGATCACAGTTGTGTCAAAATTGGCAGGCCATTAGTCTCTTCAGATTAGTCTGTCTCTGTCCCTTCCTCCCATTGCTAGAGTGAGAAGTGGAGACAGTCATATCTAGATTTAATATGACTGCTAGGGTCTCAAACTCAGGTTAAAGTGCAAGTAGGCTTGCCGCACTGAGCATGTCTCTGTAACTGAGTGTACTTCTATTCACCACCCCTGGCAAAGAAAGGAAGAAAAGGAAAGAAGGAGGTATAGGAATAGTTTCATTCTCCACAATTCATTCTAATTGCCTACTGTTTAAGCTGCCACTTGGGAGCCATTATGCTCTGAAGGGAAGTGTGTTCATATAGCAGACCACCTGGGAACTCTGTGGAGTTACAAGAGTAGTAATTTGCAAAATATTCTCTGGAGAAAAAGCAAGAAACACAGTTTGCATGCCTCCTTCCTTCAAGGTGTTATTCGCTATGGGAAATAGATCAAACAAATTCATTATGACACAAGAATTTCATAAACTCAAAGGACTATTCCTATAATGTTAAGCAAGGAGCTTAGGGAACTCTTAATTTCTACACAAGCTACTACTTCAATACAAAAAAAAATTCCTATCATTTTACAAACCTCAGGAAAGAAGTATTAATAAGCTCCTCTTCTGCCTCTGTGGAATTTTTAAAACAGGTATGTTTTACTTGTGTTATTCTATTAGAATAAGTAGTTAATGTATTTCATTCTTGGAAAAAAATATTTCTAATGTTACTAACATGATTATTCTCTCATTTTTTTTGTCTTTGATTTCACTGTGGAATGAGACTTTGTTTGCATGGATTACATATTTAAGAAATTATTTTAAGATTATTATTTTAAGAAAGTACTAGAAGGAAAACTCCAAACCAAGGAAGCATGGGCATATACACAAAGGATGATCAATCATACCACAGGGACACTTGCTCAACCATATTCATAGCAACATCATTTGTAATAGCCAGAACCTGGAAACATCCTAAATGCCCCTCAACTAAAGGATAAGGATAACTATGGATAAGGAAAATGTGGTACCTTTACACAATGGATTATTATTCAGTTGTAAAAAACAATGACCTCATGAAATTTGCAGGTAAATAGATGGAATTAGAAAAAAAAATTCTGAATGAGATAACCCAGACCCAGAAAGAGAAACATGGTATGTACTCACTCATAAGTGGATATTAGGAGTAAGGTACAGGATGACCAACCTACAATCCACAGCCCCAGAGAGGCTAGATAACATAGAGGACCCAAAGAGGAATGCATGGAATTTCTTGGGTATACTGGTGGCAGCAGTGGGGGAGAAGGGTTTGAGAGAAGAAAAATAATCATATGAAAACTTTTGGCTACAACCACACTTCTAGGATTATTTAACATACATGAAAAAAAGTGTACATTGGGCAGTTTCTGATGCTGACCTTCATGGATAGCTCTGAAAAATTCTGCCTACAATATAGAGTCTCTTAACCTGTTTTGATTGATGGCTCTAAATGATCTATGCAGCTCCAGACTGATATGTGTTTATTAGTCCTAGATGCTCCCCTGAGAAACCAGTGTCTGTTACACAGACAAATCATACTCTAGTAATGTTGCATCTTTCAGTGATAAATAATTATGGTAAATTCAAGTTCAATACCACATTTAACTCTAATATTCTCTGAAACAGCATCACTAGAAATGGCAGGAGTGACATCTATTTACCTAGATGATCCCAGAATACACACACACACACACACACACACACACACACACACACACACACGCATGCACAAATATATACACACGTACATCACATATTCTACAAATCATGATTTTCTTATGTCATTTTATAAGAATAAGTCCAATGTTTTTAATTAAACTCAGATTAATTTTAGTTTAGGGTTAAATCTTGTGTTATTCCACATTCCTTACAATAAATGCCAGCTAAGGTTTTGGAACTGTTCATAGCAATGTTTGCCTGATACTCAGCAGTGTCCTGCTGGGAAGCTGTAAGCACTTACTGAAAATTAAATTGCATAACTCCAAGTAGATCTACAGTTATTGCTTCCCCAGCTGATTTCAGAGTGAAGACAGAAGTCATTTTGAACTTGAGTTTTTCTTTTTATTAATAAACAGCTTCCTAGGTTTGTGCATACCCTAAGAATATCAGAAAGATTATTTCCACAAATCTGCCGAAGTTTCCCTTTAGATTTACTAACTTATGTGCAAGTTACAGCTTTCTAAGTTCACTGCAAAGAAAAGTACCTTGGTTTTGGTGAGGTTCCATGAATTTCTGAGCTGGTTGTTTCCAGTTTCAGATAAAATGATTTCATGTGATTGAATTGCATAGCTATCATTGCCTCGGGAATATATTAAAATGGAAACTCACTCCAAAACAGACCAAACAAAATGAACTCAAAATGTGCAATTTCAGTCTACATTGAATATAGTGTTGTGCAATATTTTTTTAATACAGGAGACTTGGTGTGGATGTGGCTGAAGTACCTCTACTTTAATTTTTCTTTATATCTGGCATTAATTTATTGCTATCTTTTCCACTTGAGAGATTATCTTTTAACCAACCATCACAATTAGCATGCAAATGGAGGAAAATATCTCAGATTCTTGCCATGCCATTGAAGAGAGTTCATGGATAAGAAATTGAACTTCAAAATCATATCCTTCATATACTGTACATTCTTATTTATATGTTAGAGCTACAAAAACATTGGTATTATAGAGACAATATGGAATAGCAGCTAAGAAGATTATAGCAGAAGACTGAATAGAAAGGTTGTGAAAGGGAACAGGCATGCAGCTAAACATGGGTAATAATCTGTAATGTGCTATATGACAGTAGAATAACTAGAAGTAACAACTATTGTGTTTTAAAACAAAGAACAAGAAGATTTTTCAGTGTTTCTGTAATGGTTTAGAAATGTATTAGAAATGTCCCCTATTTCAAACTGTAGATCAGATATATGAAGACTTGTTCCCCAGTTGGTGGCTCTGTTTGTGAGGTAATCTGCAAGTATAGCATTGCTGAAGGAATGAATTGGGATGGGCTTTGGAAGTGATAGTCTTGCCTACTTTCAATTTACTCTCTGCTTCATGTTTGTGGTTGAAGACATGATCACTCCATCTTGCTTCAGCTGCCTGCTGCCAGACTCTCTTGCCATTGTGGACCTTCCTTATGGTACAGTAAGTCAAAATAAAATCTTTCTCCTGTGAGTTGTCTGGTCATGGTATTTCACCTCAATAACAGAAGAGTAACAAATATAATTCCCAACACAAAAATGAAATGATGGATATGTCAGCCATGCTCATTGTTATAGTCATCACATATTAGGTACATACTGATATATGTACACAGTATAATTATTGAGTATCAATTAAAATAAATAAAAATGGCATAAATTTTCCATTCGATGAATGGGCTGATAGTCTCCATAATTGAACATTTCTTTGCAGTAGAAATGACCTAGGTAAATAGCACAATTTTAGGGTCCTGTATTTTAAGCAGTCTCTCTCTGCCTATAATTTTTTTCATCCTCACAGTATATTTCACACCGTGCTGGATAGTTTTATTTCAACTTGACACAAGCTGAAGTCATCTGAGAGGAGGGAATATCAATTAAGAAAATTCCTCCATAAGAATGGGCTGTAGGCAAGCCTATAAGGCATTTTCTTAATTAGTGATCAAGCAGCAGAGAGGGCTCAGTCCATTGTGGGTGGTGCCATCCCTGGGGTGGTGATCCTGAGTTCTATAAGAAAGCAAGCTGAGCAAGCCAGTAAGCAGCACCCTTTCAGGGCCTCTGCATCAGCTCTTGCCTCCAGTTCCAGGCCTGCTTGAGTTCCTGTCCTGACATCATTCAGTGATGAACTACACTGTGGAAATATAAGCCAAATAAACCATTTCCTCCCCAACTTGTGTTTGGTCATGATGTCCCATTACAGCAATATTAACCCTAAGACACTCATTCAACAAGTTTTTTAATTAATGTAACTGTATTTACTTTTGTAAGAAAAATTAATTCATATTATCTGGATAGCTTTGATTCAATCTCTTGAATTATAAATGACATGGATAATATTCTAAATTATAATTGCAGTGTTCTATAGCATAGTTATTTCCACTACTCCATTTACCTCTGATTTTGTACCTTTTGAGTCTGTTAGTACTTGCACTTTAGTGAGAGATGAGCCATATCAATCACTAGTTTTCATTGGCATCTGTGACACCTGGAGGAGATGACTTTTCTCACTATGACTTTTTTTATAAACAGAATATTCTCCTTGGGAATGCAAATGCATTATCATTTTAACCTTGAACATTGAAAACAACATGCTATACTGTTTCATGAGATCAGAAATGCACACAGAGATGAAAAAGAAATGCTGGTTTATGAGAAAATTACCAGAGATATGAGGAAGTAACATTAATATGACATCAAAATCATAGTCCAGGCTCTGAGCCTCATGTATCTGACATGAAGAGAAAAGGGGATTCAGGAAAAATATAGTGCTTTGTCATTTTCAAGAACTGATTTTATTTTATGTTGAAAATGTTGAGATGAAAATTATTCCACAGTCTGCCCCAGCTGCCAGCCAGCAGGGAAGACTGCTGTGGACAGGCTCCTCCACCAAAATCCCCCATCAGATCCCACAATCTACAAGACCCACACCCTACCCCAAACCTACCCATACCCCTGTGACCCAGGTAGCTTCCTGAGACACAGAATCTACCAGTTCTCACTGGACCAAGAGTTGAGTGACTTTTCTCCCACCCAGAGAGTCCTGCCTCTAGGACCTAGGACCTAACAAGTCCCTGGGAACCCCTACCAATAGTTGCCCCAGTTGCCAGCCAGCAGGGAAGACTCCTGCAAAAACGCTCCTGTTGCACGAATCTTAAATGTTCATATTAATAAAAACAAACCTGGAGCAAGGTATTGGGGTGAATGCTGGAAGATCAGAGAAGCAGAACAAGCCACAGCCACCTCACCTTGCCAATTCCTCAGCTGATCCTGTTTCCTCAGACTGGATGCCTCTCAGCTGAACTGTGCTGTTAGAAGCCTAAAAGCTTAACCAGCCAAAAGCTTAACCAGCCAAATGCTGCTAGTTTTTGATCTTCATGCCTTATATATCTTCCTGCTTTCTGCCATCATTCCCTGGGATTAAAGGCTCACTTTTTGGGATTAAAGGTGTGTGTCACCATGCCTGGCTGTTTCCAATGTGGCCTTGAACTCACAGAGATCCAGAGAGATTTCTGCCTCTGAAATGCTAGGATTAAAGGTGTGAGTGCCACCATTTTCTAGCCTCTGTATCTAGTGGCTGTTCTGTTCTTTGACCCCAGATAAGTTTATTAGGGTGCACAATATTTTGGGGAACACAATATCACCACAGGCTCCTCCACCAATAACTCCCCATCAGACCCTACAATCTATCAGACCTATGACACACCCCAAACCTACCCACCCCCCTGAGACTTCATTGGCTTCCTAAGACACAGAATCTGCCAGCTCTCATTGGACCAAGAGAGGCTTCCTGAGACACAGAATCTGCCAGCTCTGCTTGGACCAAGAGCCCTGATAGGATCAAGAGCAGCTCCCTGAGACACAGAATCAGGCAGCTTGAATTGGACAAGAGCAGCTCCCTGAGACACAGAATCTGCCAGCTCCAATTAGACCAAGAGTTAAGATTGGACCAAAGTGGCCCCCTGAGTCACAGACATGGCAAGCACAGATTGGACCAAGAACAGCTCGCTCAGACACAGGCACCTCTTGAACCAATTGGGGGAAGAGATGGAGAGACACCAGTGCAAAAATACATACAACAGTATAAAGAACAATATGGCATCACCAAAACCTAACAGTTCTACAACAGCAAGACCTGAACATTACAATGTAGAAGAAGCAGAAGAAAAATAACCTTAAAAATAACTTTATGAAGATAATAGAGGCCTTTAAAGAGGAAATGAAAAATTCCCTTAAGGAAATTGAGGAAAAGACAAACAAAAAATTGGAAGAAATCAATAAATCCCTTAAAGAAAGACAAGAAAACAATGAAAAAGCAATTAAACACATGAAAGAAACAGTTCAAGACCTGAAAATTGAAATAGAAACAATGAAGAAGAACTTAGGGAGTGCTGGAAAACGAAAATCTGAGTAAACAAACAGGAACTGCAGATACAAGCATAACCTACAGAATATAATAGATGGAAGAGAGAATCTCTAGCATAGAGGATATAATAGAGGAAATAGATTCATCAGTCAAAGAAAACACCAAAGCCAAAAAAGTCATAACAAAACATTTCCATGAAATCTGGGACACAATGAAAAGGCCAAACCTAAGAACAAGAAATAGACTAGACTCCTCCCCCCCAAAAAAGTCCACTTGCCACATAATAATTAAACCATTAAACACCAGAATAAAGAAAGAATATTAAGAGCAGCAAAGGGAAAAAGCCAAGTGACTTATAAAGGCAGACCCATCAGAATAACACTCGATTTCTCAATGGAGAGTCTGAAAGCCAGTAGGTCCTGGACAGATGTAATGCAGACACTAAGAGACCAGGGATTATAGCCCAGACTACTATACCCAGCAAAACTTTTAATCACCATAGATAGAGTGAACAAGATATTCCAAGAGAAAACCAGATTTCAACAATATCTATCCACAAATATAGCCCTATAGAAAGCACTAGAAGGAAAACTCCAACCTAAGGAAGTCAGAGGCACACACAAAAAACACAGGCAATAGATATCCCCACAGCAGCAAATCCCAAAGAAAGGAAATACACAAACACTACCACCAAAAGATAACATTAATTAATAATCACTGGTCATTAATATGCCCTAATATCAATGAACTCAATCCATATATAAAAAGACACAGGCTAACAGAATGGATATGAAATCAGGATCAACCACTCTGCACACCTCAACTTCAAAGACAGGCACTACCTCAGAGTTAAAGGTTGGGAAAAGACTTTCTAATCAAATGGACTTAAGAAGCAGTCTGATGTAGCTATCCTACTATATAACAAAATAGACTTCAAACTAAAATCAATCAAAAGAGATCAGGAAGGACATTACATATTCATCACAGAAAAAATCCACAAAGAGGAAGTCTCAATTCTGAACATTTATACCTCACATGCAAGGGTACCAACATGTGTAAAATAAACATTACTGAAGCTTATATCATGGTAAATGAAGACCACATGAGAATAGGAAGAAGCAAAGTGCTAGAGAGGCCCACAGAAATCCACAAAGAAGCCCCCATAATAGACTTCTGGCAATAATCGAGAAATAGCCCAATCTGACCTACTCTGGTGATAGGATGGCCAAACACCCTAATTATTGTGCTAGAAACCCCATCCAGTGACTGAGGGAACTGGATGCAGATATCCACGGTCAGGCCCTGGGTGGAGCTCCGAGAGTCCAGTTGGCGAGAAGGAGGAGGGTTTATGTGAGCAAGAGTTGCTGGGACCAGGGATGGATGGAATACAGGGACGAGCGGCCAAATGAATGGAAACAAATGAACTTTGAACCAATGGCTGAGGGGCCCCCAACTGGATCAGGCCCTCTGAATGGGTGAGACAGTTGATTGGCTTGATCTATTTGGGAGGCATCCAGGCAGTTGGACCGGGTCCTGTGCTCATTGCATGAATTGGCTGTTTGAAACCTGGGGCTTAGCAGAGATGCTTGGCTCAGCCTGGGAGGAGGAGACTGGCCCTGCCTGGACTGAGTCCACCAGGTTGATCTCAATCCTCGGGGGAGTCTTTGCTCTGGAGGAGATGGAAATGGTTGGTGGTCCAGGGGGAAGGGGCGGGGCGGGAGGGGGGAGAACGGGAGAATCCATGGCTGATATGTAAAGTTGAATTATATTGTAAAATAAAATAAAATAAAATAATATAAAAAAAGAAAGAGAATTACAGACCAACCTCCCTCATGAACATTGATGCAAAAATACTCAATAAAATACTGTCAAAATGAATTCAAAAACACATGAAAAAAAATCATCAACCATGATCAAGATCAAGTAGGCTTCATTTCAGAGATACAGGGATGATTCAACATATGAAAGTCTATCAATGTAATACACCATATAAACAAACTGAGAAAAAAAAAAACTTGATCATCTCATTAGATGCTGAAAAAGCCTTTGACAAAATCCAACACCCTTTCATGATAAAGGTCTTGGAGAGATCAGGAATACAAGGAACATACCTAAACATAATGAGGGCAATTTACAGCAAGCCTGACAGCCTACATCAAATTAAATGGAGAGAAACTCAAAGCGATTCTATTAAAATCAGGAACAAGACAAGGCTGTCTGCTCTCTCCATATCTATTCAATATAGTACTCGAAGTCCTAGCTAGAGCAATAAGACAACAAAAGAGATCAAGGGGATTCAAATTGGAAAGGAAGAAGTCAAACTTTCACTATTTGCAGACAATATGATAGTATACATAAGTGGCCCCCAAAATTCTACCAGGGAACTCCTACAGCAGATGAACACCTTCAGTAATGTAGCAGGATACAAGATTAACTCAAGAAAATCAGTAGCTCCCCTATATACAAATAATAAATGGGCTGATAAAGAAATCAGAGAATCATCACCTTTTATAATAACTACAAATAATATAAAATACCTTGGAGTAACTCTAAACAAGTGAAAGACCTACATGACAAGAACTTCAAGTCTCTGAAGGAAGAAATTGAGGAAGATATCAGAAAATGGAAAGATCTCCCATGCTCATGGATAGGTAGGATTAACATAGTAAAAATGGCAATCTTACCAAAAGCAATCTACAGATTCAATGCAATCCTCACCAAAATCCCAACACAATTCTTCACAGACCTCAAAAGAAAAATACTCAACTTCACATGGGGAAAACAAAACAAAACAAACAAACAAACAAACAAAACCTCAGGATAGCTAAAACAATCCTGTACAATAAAGCCACCTCTGGAGGCATCACCATCCCTGACTTCAAGTTCTATTATAGAGCTATACTAATAAAAATAGCTTTGTACTGGCATAAAAACTGGCATGTGGAGCAATGGAATTGAATTGAAGACCCTGACATTAACCCACACACCTATGGACATATGATTTTCGACAAAGAAGCCAAAACTGTACAATGGAAAAAAGAAAGCATCTTCAACAAATGGTGCTGGCATAACTGGATGTCAACATGTAGAAGACTGCAAATAGATCCATATCCATCACCATGCACAAAACTCAAATCCAAGTGGATCAAAGACCTCAATATAAAACCAGTTACACTGAACCTGATAGAAGAGAAAGTATGAAGTAGTCTTGAATGCATTGGCACAGGAGACCACTTCCTAAATATAACACCAGTAGCATAGATACTGAAAGCAACAATTTATAAATGGGACCTCCTGAAACTGAGAAGCTTCTGTAAGGCAAAGGACGTGGTAAATAAGACAAAAATGACAGCCTACAGAATGGAAAAAGATCTTCACCAACCCCACATCTGACAGAGTGCTGATCTCCAAAATATATAAAGAATTAAAGAAACTAGACATCAAAATACCAAACAATCCAATTAAAAAATGGGCTACAGAGCTAAACAGAGAATTCTCAACAGAAGAGTCTCAAATGGCCGAAAGTCATTTAAGGAATTGCTCAACATCCCTAGTCATCAGGGAAATGCAAATCAAAAGAACTCTGAGATACCATCTTACACCTGTCAAAAACACTGATGGCAGCTTATGTTGGAGATGATGAATACTCCTCCACTATTTGTGGGAGTGCAAACTTGTACAACCACTTTGGAAATCAGTATGGAAGTTTCTCAGAAAATTGCTAAGTCTTCCTCAAGACCCAGCTATACCCCTCTTCAGCATATACCCAAGGAATGCTCAATCACACCACAAGGACACATGCTGAACTGTGTTAATAGCAGCATTACTCGTAATAGCCCAAACCTGGAAACAAACTTGATGCCCCTCAACTGAAGAATGGATTTAAAAATATGTGGTACATATACACAATGGAGTACTACTCCAGACTGAAAAAACAATGACATCATGAAATTTGAAGGCAAATGGATGGAACTAGAAAATATCACCCTGAGTGAGGTAACCCAGACTCAGAAGGACAAACATGGTATGCACTCACTCATAAGTGGAAACCAGATGTAAAGCAAAGTATAATCAGACTACAACCCACAGCCTCAGAGAAGCTAGCAAAGAAGGATGACCCAAAGAGGGACTCATGGATCACCCTGGGAAGAGGAAATAGATGAGATCTTCATAAGTAAACTGGGGATGTGGGTTGGACAATGGATGGTAGGGGATGGGGGATGACAACAAAAGTGAACAGGATGGTCTAGCTGGAACAAGGATGGCGTGGGAGAGCAATGAAAGATACCATGATAGAGGAAGACATCATGGGGATAGGGAGAAACCAGGTGCTAGGGAAGTTCCCAGGAATCTACTAGGATGATCCCAACTTAGACTAATAGTGGAGAGGGTGCCTGAACTGGCCTACACCAGTAATCAGATTGGTGAATACTGTCATCATAGAGCCTTTCTCCAGTAACTGATGCAAACAAATGTAGAGATCCACAGCCTAACATCAGGCTGAGCTCCAGGAGTCCAGTCAAAGAGAGAGAAGGATTCTATGAGCAAGGGGCATCAAGATCATGATGGGGAAACCTACAGAGACAACCAAACCAAACTAGTGGGAACTCATGAAATTTAGACAAACATGTATGGAGCCTGCATGGGACTGGACTAGGCCCTCTGCCTAAGCAAAACAGTTGTGTAGCTTGATCTGCGTAAGGGGACCCTGACAATAGGATCAGCATCCATCCCTGGCGCATGGGCAGGCTTGTTAGAGCCCACTGCCTATGGTGGGACACCTCTCACAGCCTTGAGGAAGAGGTTGGGGGCTTGGACCTGCCTCTACTGAATGTATCAGGCTCTGCTGACTCCCCATTGGAGGACTTACCTTCTTGTAGGCGGTTGTGGGGGAGGCTGGAGGGGTAGGAGGAGGGAAGAGGATGATTTGTCATCGGTATATAAAATGAATAAAAAATTTCTTAATAAAAAAAAAGAATCCAAACTGAAGCTAACATTTTTCATGTTTTAAAATATGTATGTGGTCATTACTGAGCATTTCCAACCGTATAACCTACTTCTGTAATAAAACACAAAGTTATGGGGGAAAAAAGAAAAATATTCCACAAGAACACTGAATTTCAGACTTCTTTTTTATTCTTTGTCTTTGTGGATTGACCTATAAATACTTCTGGTTAAAGGCATTTATTTTACAAGTCAGGTTTATCTTTGTTCAAATAAACCAAGAACAATCAAATACATATCTCTATCTATCTACCTATCTATCTATCTATCTATCTATCTATCTATCTATCTATCTATCTATCTATCTAATCATATCTATCATCTCTCAGTTATCAATTACCTATATATTAATTTTCTATCTATAATAAATGTATGCTTTTCTTGCCTACATTTATTTTTTATTTATCAATAAAAAACTTAACTAGACTTATAGGCTTGGTCTCATGAGGATCTGGGCAACAAAGAAGATAATCATAATTCCGATTCAATATCCAGCTTCACAGTGCTTATAATTTATTGTGTGAAACACACTAATAAGCAAATAATTGTAACAATTTACAGCCTGGAAAGTTTTAAACAGAGTGTCCTAAATGTCTTGATATAGTTGATACTTTAATACCTTCAGAAGTGTGAACGATGCCAACTTATAAATAATCGAAAAACTTTTGTTATTTTAAGATCTTAGAGATTTATTTAGAAAATTTTATACAATTTGTTTGATAGTTTTTAATTTTAACATTTATGGGCTCATCTGTTTAAAAGCACCATATGTTGACAGAAACATAACTTAAAAGTCTCATGAATATACACAAAAGTGAAGTATTGAACCTTCTAAATCACTTTGATTTTAAGTTAGTATCACTTATATTTGGGAAGTAAGCTTTATTTATGTCATAATAGCACAATGCCAGAAGTAATAACATTGGGAAGAGGAATATTCCTTGGCATTTGGATCATGAGAACAGAGAAGTAGGTCTGTGGTCACTAACCCTTTGCTTTGGGCCTTGGCTGAGGCAGATCATCATGACAGGGATATTGTGTGGAATAACACTGCCCACTTCATAGCATCTGGAAGGAGAGAGTGAGTAGGGGTGTGGTCCTTCAAGAGACAGTTCAGTGACTTAGTTTCCTTACATTATGTCCACTTTATGGCCCCCCACCTCCTAAAGACTAACAACAAAGAGTTTATAGCACTTGAGCATTTCCAGTGATATTCCATATACAAAATATCAGAGGAAAACAATGAACCTTAAACCAGGGTAAAACGATTGTAAGTATGGAGTGCTCAGCCCTCAGGAGACTTCATGGACCTGGAGGTGGTGAATAATTTCAAGGAAACAGAGTTTTCAAATACAACAGAGTGGATGCACACATGAGTTCTCAGTGACTGTGACTGCGTGCATGAGAGCTGCACAAGTTCAACTCAGACACATTTCAGCATGGAGGAGGGAAGGTTGACAAGAAGTCTCTCTGCTAGCTGAGGGGCTATTGACGTTTCATAGTTCCTGACAGGAGTGCGAATCAACTTTCATTAATTGTGTGACCTTTGGCATATTAACCACACTCCTGGGCAGGTCCACACTCTCAATAGCAGCCAGGCAAGACAAACTGAATTTGATGAAGAAGAAAAAAAACTCAGTGTTGTAGCTAGAGTTTTCCTGCCTGGCCCACGGTCAGGATAAATCTCTCTCACCTGCCAGTCCCACAGCAGCTCAGACCCAACCAAGTAAACACAGAGACTTATATTGCTTACAAACTGTATGGCCGTGGCAGGCTTCTTGCTAACTGTTCTTATATCTTAAATTGATCCATTTCTATAAATCTATACCTTGCCACATGGCTCGTGGCTTACCGGCATCTTTACATGCTGCTTGTCCTGGCGGTTGCTGGCAGTCAGTGACTCCTTCTGCCTTCCTGCTCTTTTAATTCTCTCTGTTAGTCCCGCATATACTTCCTGCCTAGCCACTGGCCAATCAGTGTTTTATTAGCAACACATTTGCCATACAGCCCACAGCACAGTGTTGGGTGGGTAGGAGTGTGAAGGTGGAGAGGATGAATATGAGAGCAGTAGGTGGAGCAGGAATTGTAAACAAATGCAGTGTATGAAATTCTCAAAGAATTAATAAAATATTATTTTAAAATCATAA
Organism: Peromyscus attwateri; assembly: GCA_902168425.1. Classification (NCBI taxonomy): domain Eukaryota; kingdom Metazoa; phylum Chordata; class Mammalia; order Rodentia; family Cricetidae; genus Peromyscus; species Peromyscus attwateri. Next base: position 40,498 of record CABHPP010140224.1, read on the forward strand.
AATATTTATGAGAAAGATTATAAAATGAACAAGATATTAAAATGTGGAGGAGAAGGCTTCGTGGTAACTGTATTAGAAGATATAACAGATGTCCAGGAAAAATAATAGACAAAATATGAGTAGAGGAGATTACATGCAATGCCTGGAATAATAAGGGTATTTTGTGTGAGACCCCAGGCACTGTCTTCTCACAACCTTGAAGTGATTTTGCCCCTTTATTTCTCCCTTTTTATTCATTTTCTCTTTTGGCATTTTTTCCCATTTGGTGATGTTTCATTGATCCTTCATCTTCATTGACTTCAACATCTATGTGAACAATGCAGCCAATTGATAAAATCACTTTGAATTTTCTTCTCATTGCCTGTTAGCTAGCATATGGTTTAGATCTTGTCACCGCCAAGAAATATATCCATCATGAAGACCCATAGCTTATTAGGTCACTCTGTATTTCACAGCTGCTCACTCCAAAGTTTCAGGATGAATATTTTCAGTTTGACTTTAATAACATCAACTGACTCCTGTAATTTCTATGTCCAAAACATTTGCCCAGTGTGCAGAGGAACAGAGTGAGCGAGAAAATGTCATCCAGTCCAGATGGTTACTTCACATATCAGATATCATTATGGATATTAATTGTTTCCCCACAACCTCTTTTTCTGGTATTCTGGCTGCTTCCTTGAATCTTTTAGGACTTGTGTGGATCCTGAGAGCTCTGATTTAATCAGTGGATTAATTAATTATTTGATTGCATCATTGGGTGGTAGAGAAGACTTAGGTATAGTGTTAGTTAGGGTAAGCACAGATGAAGCCCTCTGAAATGGTGAGCACAAATAAATCTTTCCTCTTCCAGGCTATTTCTGTAAAGTGTTATATCAAGAAGAAAAGTAAACTGATACAGAAAAGTATGAGTACCTACAGCCTAAGCTCACCTGTGCCTCCTTATCATTAGGCTGTGGGCCAGCCTGTAGAGCATTTTCTTAATTAGTGACTGATGAAGGAAGGCCTAGCCCATTGTGGACTGGTGGTCCTGGGTTCCATAAGAAAGCAGGCTGGGCAAGCCACCAGGAACAAGCCAGTAAGCAACACACCTCCGTGGCCTTTCCTTCATCTCCTGTCTCCAGGTTTCTGCCCTGCCTGAGTTCCTGTCCTAACTGATGATGAACAGCAATGTGGAAGTGTAAGCCAAATAAACTCTTTCCTTCCTATCTTACCCTTTGGTTGTGGTGTTGCCTCACAGCAATCGAAACCCTAAGACATTCAGAAAACTAAAGTTTATCTCCTCTCCCCATGCTATGTTTGTCTACCATATGCTTCAGAAATGTCTAAAAATCATAATTATAGCCAAAGAAAATACATTGATTAATAATCCACTAATGTTTCTGATTTCATAACAGTAAGTATCTTAAACTTTGATTTACCGTAAGGACAATTATACAGGTTTCTATTACAAGTCATGTTGAAGATCTATAATGTGAGCACAGTCCAGCATAGTATTAGGGTTTTCTATATACTCCAGTGTTTAACGGTGACTGTTAGAGTTTTAAAAGTATTGATGTATAAACTTCCCTTAAGCAAAAATCTGCCCACATCTAACTTTATTTTAAATGAACATATAAAATGGTAAGGATCTCTGTGAGTTCGAGGCCAGCCTGGGCTACCAAGTGAGCTCCAGGAAAGGTGCAAAGCTACACAGAGAAACCCTGTCTCGAAAAACCAAAAAAAAAAAAGAAAAAAGAAAAAAGAAAAATGGCAACTGGGAAGAAGACTGTGTCCTAAATGTCACAGGATTACGTTTGGGGTTGAAAGACATAACCCAGTGAATGAATGACAGACCAGTCACAAACAACACTAGGAACTCAGGCTCAGAAATCTTTGGTTTGCTAATAATGGATGTGAGTTTTCTAAAAGTAAACAAAATATGCATTTAAATCAGGTATCAAGAGGAAAACAAGCTGTGGGAAAATATAAGCAAAGGCCCATTAAAATGGCTCTTGACTTGGTCACACTCACGCCACATCAAGATTCTCAGTCATTTATTCCTAGAGGCTTTGATTTCTAACCTGACATCTATCTCCAGAGACTTCCCTGCTCATTGCATCAAACACTTTTAAGCAGTGAACACCAGACATCATTCATCTGACCTTTTAGAAATAACCTTTTATAATGGAGCAGCACTACCTGAGAGGAAAGAAACACTGCTCTATGGATACAATAAATAGTATCCTATTTCTTTATATAGATTTAATTACTTTCCCTTCAGAAATGAAAATCTTTATTTATTTTTTATCAAAGTGCTCCGTATGACTCGCTCCTCACTGCTTGATAGGACTGTGATTAGGCAGTACCTTTTGGTCCTCATTCCTACCCTGAAGCACTCTGATAAAACAGAACAGATGTTGAAAGTCATGTTCTCTGCATGCTAGATGCTGGCTGTGATGTGACAGCTCTTAGGACATATGTCAGCCACATTATTTTTATTATTGGTTTATTTGGATAAGGTTGCAGAGGAAGTCATATTTTGTGTCTTTATTCCTATCTCCAAAAACTTTTAAGTGATCATTTGTATGTATTTGTTATAACTTCCCTTCCATGCACAAGTTTAATAAGGGTTTCACAATGTAATTGCATTAGAAATACATCTGCAGTAATGATGCTGCATGTCAGATCAGCCTTCTTCCAAAACAATTAGAAATATCAAACAAGGGTCCACTGAGCTGGTTTAGTGGGTAAGGATACATGCCACTAAGGCTTACTCCCTGTATATGAGTCCCACGACTCAGGTGATAGAGCTAGAGAACTGATTCCCACAGGTTGTCTTCAGACAGACTACCACATGCATGTGATGGCATGTATGTGCACATGTGTGCACCACATGCACACAGAGTTTAAATGTCACATCAGCAACCAAAACAACAACAACAACAAAAACCAAAATCAACAAACCATCCAAACAAAAGAAGCAGAACAAAAACACTAAACCAAATGATCAAATGTTTTTAAGTATCTGAAGATGCAGGAGAATCTGAGTTCTGCCAGTATCTAAATGATAGTGGTGCCTCTAGGCATGGATTTCATGTTTGCTCCTGAACATGGAGAAAGCATTCTCAGTCGTCACTTTTCATCTTGACATAGGCCTCAGTTGTTACTCTCAACCTGACTAAAATAGTGAAACATAACAGTTCATTCTAACTGTCCAGGAGTTAGAGAGGTTGTTTGAGGTGACACACAGCAGCTGTAAAGAGAGAACAAAGAACTTAAAAAATAAAGATGTAAACATTGACCAGCAATCGGGTGACTACTATAGCTCTCATCTGCAGGCACACTCCAGCAAACCCTGCTAAGTTTGAAGGAACCCAGCATATAATCGAACTTCTTTCATCTCAAGAGACAAAGGTTTAGAGTTTGTTGAATCCTTTAAATGACAACTGAATTTCCTGATATTATCCATACTGAATGTCATTTTTTGTATAAATTTTGCCAGTGGAATATTTTCTAATCATCACTCATTTTATTGTCAAGAGGAGAATAGAAAGAAAGATGCTGAGAAATGGTTTTGGGGAGGTATTTCTGAAGAATTTTTAGTGTACATACATATATGCACATACCATACACATACATATATATGTACATATATTATATACATATGTACATAAAACGTGTATGTAACATAAACAGTAAAATCAAAATAAGCATGATAGTTGTTAGAAATTATATGAGCTTGGCTATAGGACTCCCTGGTCTCTTGTGACTTCTTAACCGATAACAAAAGGCAAACAGTATTTTCTTTTGGTATCCTGTGTGTCTGTATGGAATCTCTAAAACCAGCCTGTTTCATATATCTACTTTCTGTACATTTTATCTAGATTTGTAGGCTTTGTGTGACCATGGGATTTGACGCACAAGGCATTAAAGTAGATATGGCCTCAGTTAGTAGGGCAGGCCAACACGGTTCTTCATTTAGCAGTGATGGGATTGTCTGCTTTAGGGCTGATAGAACTTCTTCCATTTCTCAGTGTAGGCCTTCCCTTTGCCCTCCATTTCTCATATTATGTTTTATTTCCCTCATTTCTCTGATTTAAAGATGTACAGACACCTCTATGGGATACTTCCAATAATTCACTCTTGTCTTCCAATGTGTTTGCACAATGGCTAAGAAAACATTTAGGCAGAGGGCTATTCCTGGAACTTCTCTTTGTCACTATACTCCAGATCCAATGCTCAACCCACACTGGAATTACCATCCAGGTTAATCCTGTCAATGACTGTTGAATTGCAAGTTTTATTATTAACTTTTACATATGCAGATACAGTCATTAATAGCCATCCAGAGCCTTTTATTTTGAATTCTTTTTAGGCTTCTTCTCTGCAGTTCCTTAAACTTACAAATGGAGGTTCAAACCTCTTTTTGCATTTTCAAGAATGTAAAAAGTAATTTCCCAGACTTAAGGTAAAATACATACCATTATATTGAAAAATACACAATTTGTTAAACAGGCACATGCTTTAAAAATACACTCTCAAAAGTGTATGCTAGGAATGAGACTATTTGAAAGTTTCAAGTTAAAAACAAAAGTTTTTTTTCTATTTTTCTTTAATAAAAAACTTTTTGGGAAATCTAAAGTCTTATTACTTATAAATGAATGCAAAACATATTTCTCATAAGCAAAACTGAACTCTAAAAGGCATTGAAGTACTGTCTTTAAATGTCGGTGTGAGACTCATTTTAAATGAAGATTTCTTTGGCAAGACAATCCATTCCTAATGGATGAGAGTAAGACAAAGACACTGCCATACTTCTGAGTTCTCAGAAATGTTTTGGGAATTATTAATTCAAAACAAAAGAGTGCTAGAATAGGTGCAAATATAATACATAAGGGTTTCACATTAAAATAAGGACACAATTAAGACTACTAGAATTACATAAGGAAAATCAGCCTATATTTCACTGCTCAATAAACATGTAATAGTGAAGATGGAAAGTGAAATGACATTCCATTTCACAACTGTTAGAATGATTCCAAGTAAACAGAATCCAAAGAGGAACAAATAAACAAAACAAAAAACAGTAATTGGAATAGATACTTGGATGCCAATGTTCTTGCCAATGTTTTTCATATAGATAAATGGTGGGAAAAAAACCCCTAGGTTTCAACAACAGCTAAATGGATAAAGAAAATATATGTCTATATTGGGATTTTATTCATATATACAAGAAAGTGAAGTTTTGATATATGACTTCATATGAATAGACCAGGTAAACAAATGCTAAGACATGGGAGAATGAGAATTGCACACATCTACTCATAAAAACATTTAGTCAGGGCAGTATTGTAAACCATCTTCAATCCCAGAATTTGGGAGGGAAGAGTAGGTGGATCTCTGTGAGTGTGATATCAGCCTGGTCTACAGAGTGAGTTCCAGGACAGCCAGGGTTATACACTAGTAGCTGCCATGGCCTCAATATTACTGCTCTATGGTTGTAGAATTTCCACTTGGGAAAATGAAAAGTTGTGAAACTTGATGAATGATGATCAAAGAACACCATGAGAGTAATTAATGATGTTGAATGAAACACTGAATATAGAATATTTTGTTAAATATATAAGCATACATATTTAAGATATAAATATTTATTGAGCATAAGTAAAAAAATTAATAATGTAGTATGCTCTGTAGTGCATTGTTACTGGATGAGTTACATGGTGTGTCATTTTAGGATTGATATTCCAAATAACTATTAATGGTGATCCAGAGTGTCCAAGCAAAGAAAATGTGCAGGAGATGAATTAATACATGCAGTGAGGACACTTCACTGTTAAAAACCCAGCTCAATGTCGTGCTAGAACTTTTCTCCAAAAAATTAACTGATAGTGCCTATTTACATCTTTTTTGGCTACCCTTTTCAGAGGGGCCGGAATAAAAAATGTCATTAAAAATAACATAGATAAAGTGCATATATTTTAGGCTCAGAACAAAAGTCAATAAGCTATCAGGTTAAATCTGTAGTGCCTGTAGTTTCCATGTGGCCTACAATTAAGCACTATACAATTTTACATTACAATAAGCAATCAACTGATGACATCTTGGTCAACAGGAGATGCCACATAATGCAATGGTTTTAACCCAACCTGTCACCTTGTCCCCCATGTATCATTATTCTGCTGGCTGCGCTGGCCACAGAGACCTCCATATTCTCTCATGTGTGGTGATATTGCTGTTAACACTTCTGTTTGTGGGAAAACATTGAAATACAGTTATACACAGACACTTGATTCTTTGTATGAAAACTGTCTCTAGTCTATGTCCTGACTCTACCATGTGAGGATATTATCTTAAAATGCACTCTTCCTATTCAAAAACTTTACCAAAAGCAATTCTCTGTTTTCTTTGCCATTATCCTCACACTTCTTGTCCTTAATTGCCACTTTTTTGTATTCATTTACTTTTGTACTAATCTTGTACTGTTGTGTTCCTCATGGCTCTGAGAACTCTAGGCAATACTAAATTATTTTGTAATCTTGGCATATGGTAGGTTATGCCATCACAGTTTGTATTTGGTGCATACTACTATGTTGTTTTTTACCATGATAAAATTGTCTAATGATGATTTATCATAGTTTAATCCATCATTAATTGACTCACCACTATATTACATTTATGCAGATATTCACATTGTACTTTGGATGCTAGCTTCTCCCTTGAACCCTAAAGTATTTGTTAATGTAGCACTTTCAAGGACAGTTTATAATCTTTTGAGTTTAATTTTATATTTATTTATTTTTATTTTTATGAGTATGAATGTTTGCCTGTACATGTGTATATGCTCTGCATACATGCATGGTGCCCCTAGAGGTGAGAGGAAGATCACAGTTCCCTTAAAACTGGAGTTAACAGAAGTGTGAGCCACTTGACCATAGGCACTGGGATCTGAATTCTAGTCATCTGTAAGAGCAGCAAATGCTCTTAACTTCTGAGACATCGTTCCAGCTCCACACTTGGTTTTCAAAGATAAAGTGGTAATAATAACAAACCCTGGGTTAAATATGAGGAACAAACAATATTTATGACCCCAGCAGAGAGCATAACACACAGTAATGACCTCAGATTTTCTTTATTTTTATTTTTTAATTT